>JAKTZS010000034.1:0-96846 GCA_030562575.1 Wickerhamiella parazyma
TAAAATGCCGATAGATGTTTTCTACGCCAAACACATTGAACCGACTCCAAGCCTGCTCGCTTGTGCAGACACGAAACAATTTATTACAGGTTGATGCAAGCTGTATGTACAGCATGGGGTTACCCTCAGTGTACGAAAGGATCTTCCATATAATAAAATCGGGCTGGTGTATGAACGCGTGCATAGTCTGTGATGGGATGGCCGCGTGCTATAAGCTTTTATAGAGTTTAGGTTTCGGGTTAGTAGTGCGCGAGGATGGGGTTTAGCATTGATAATTAGAGGGAAAGGTTGAGCCTTTATAGCGTTGATGGTCGGATAACTCAAGGAGGTGGACAGGTTCTGGACGAACTTGGCCACTCTTGGAATGCCGCTGTTGACCGCGAGTAGCATGAACTGCGCTAATGCATGTTCGAGGCATCCACCTGGGTAATGGTCTGATGATCCAAGTACACGCAGCGTGGGTGTTGATTTTGAGAAAGAGTCCTACCGAACTAACTTGACATGCTCCTCCGGAGATAATGTCATGGACGAACGCTGAAATGTGCAGAATAGTGTGACTCCGATGCCAAGACTCGGCACAGTGGGAGCAGTTCCAAAGTAAATTGCTACGATGTATCAGGGCCAGCGGCTCACTGGTTTAGCCCTCGCTTTGACCTATGAAGCAATAGCCTTGAACTGTCACCCGGTCGCAGTCACGCACACGGCCGAGATTTCAGCACTCTATCGACTGATTTTAATTAGTGGTACACTCGCGGCTTCTAGCGAATGGCCCCCATCAGGGCAGCCATGTATTAAGTGCGCACTCGGCTCGCATATGCGTCGGGGGTGCGAAGAATTAGTGCGTTTTCCACGACACAGAGCTGATCATCACCGGCGAGCTGTGCGCTGTGCTGCAGAGCTGTGCAGGACGGGCCTTGCTGAGGCTGGGTTGCATGCAGGAAATGCAGCATTTGGAGGTCCACGTTGGGAAGGCCACGCAGCAGCTCGACCGCGTCGCGAACCTGGCGAGATTGGCGTCCTTTAAATAGTCTGGTCTAGTCTAGCGATTCATGTGCACAACACTGCCGCCAATTTTAACGCGCATACGATTCAATACAAGGGGTAACTAGCGCCGCGCTCGAGAAACATGCGCATGCGCAGTTTAGGGGGTTTGATGTCACGACACTGTCAGACTCCAAAAATCAACCGGGCCTAAACTAAAGCAGCCAGCTCGCGCGGCAACTCTACAAACTCATTAGCTGGCATTGTCTTATATGGCAATTCGCACCCACGAATACCCAAATGAGACAGTTCCCACTGTCGCTCATAAAGAGCACTGAAAAAACAGCCTGTCAGGCTGTAAAAAAAAACAGTTCAATAAGCACGGAGGCTTAAGTCATGAAGTACGGAGACTTCGTTCAGGAAGCGCGAGGCTTCGTTCTTGCAACCAAAATCAAATGGTGCGGTCTGCGTGGTAGTTAGCCAGCGGCGGAGGTGGAAGTCTTTCAAACTTCAACACCGGTCAGAAACTAGAGGTAGTTGGTGGATCGAATGTGACCTCCCTTCAAGTAGCTGCAACGAGGCTAGCCTTACATCGGGTACTCAACATATATTGTGCTGTCACGACGGAGCGTTGACGGTAGGAGACACAAGTGCACCGTGAGCCAAAGGGGTAGGCGTACCACGGGGGCCTCCCCGGCACGTCTTCGTCAAGAGTGCGGATCAACAGCCGAGTAATCTGGAGGGAAGGGCCCTGGTTATATAGAAGATTGGTAGTCATGGCAACCATCATTAGTCATGCGTTTCCAGTCTGCATGTGTGCATTGCAGGCGGCGTGCAGTGAGTGAGAGCGATTTAGGTTTGATTGCACGGCAGAAAAGAAACGCACGGCAGAAAAGAAAAGCACGGCAAAAAACAAAAGCACCGCAGTGACGAAAAGCATTATAGAGATGGGAAACAAGAGAGCTAGTTCAGAGCATTTTTTTCCCGGGTGTTATCCCGGCAAGCACCAGTGGCAGTGCTTAATTTCAGTTTGATGGCCACCGCTTCGTCCACACGTACCCTGCAAAATGCCTCCACAGTCAAGCATGACTACTGTACTCGCATTGGGTGCCACCGGATTGTGCGGGAGCGCATTTGTGGCTGCTGCAGGCAAAAGCGACGCCATCTCCAAGATTGTCGCATTCTCTAGACGCTCGCTTGCTGCTGCTCCCAAGCTCGAGGAGGTGGTGGACAAGGATACAGCTTCCTGGGGCTCCAAGTTCCCCAGTGCCGACATTTTGTGGACGTCATTGAGCACTACCCGCGGTGCTGCTGGCGGTTTCGACAACCAATACAAGATCGACCACACTCTTAACATTGAGCTGGCCAAGGCAGCCAAGGCAAAGGGTACCAAAACCATTGTGATTGTGACGTGCTCCGGGGCGTCTTCGGGCAGCTTGTTTCCGTACCTGCGCATGAAGGGTGACATTGAGCGCGATATTATCGATATTGGGTTTGAAAAGACCATCATTCTGCGGCCGGGTGCGCTCATTGGCGAGCGCGAGGAGAACCTCAAGGGATTTCTAAACACCCTGGCCGGCAAGGTGGGGTCGGTTCTGTACGACACGCCATTTGGCACGGCCATTGGCACGCCCGTGTACGGCACCGATGTGGCTGCTGCTGGGTTGGACGCTGCATTGAACGCCCAACCTGGCGTGACGATCATCGAGTCCAAGGATATTCTGCAAAAGGCCAAGCTCTTGAGCGCTAAATAAAACAGTCTAGATAGTTTTTCCGTTTTTCCGCTCCGGCATTGACGCACCCCGCAGGTTTGGTTTGTGTCATGATTGTCATCGTTGGAGGACCGTCTGGCTGCGGAAAGAGCACGATTGGGCACGGGGTGGCCGACAAGATGGGCCTTGAGTTTATCGAGGGCGACTCGCTCCACCCTGAGGCCAACGTGGACAAGATGTCTCATGGGATCCCCCTAAGCGACGAGGACCGCTGGGGCTGGCTTCAGACGATCGCCGACCGGGCCAAGGAACTGCAAAACTGCGTCGTAGCGTGTAGCGCGCTCAAAAAGTCGTACCGCGACCTCCTGGTGAACCAGCTGCCTCACAGCTGCGTGGTGCTGATTGTGCCCACGGACGCCGACCTCGTCAAGCGCCTCGAGACGCGCAAGGGCCACTTTTTCAAGGTTGACATGCTCAAGTCGCAGCTGGCGATTCTCGAGCGCCCGCAGCCCGAGGAAAAGACCGCCGCGGTGGTTGTGCCCAAGGACATTGACGACACGATCGACGAGGTGATTGAGGCTGCCAAAGAGCTGCTAAAGTGAATATGTACATTATTATGGCGAGAATTCTTGCCGGGGGGTTTTGTTTTTGTTGCGGGGGCCGGAGTTTCGAGGCTTGCCGGTTGGCTTGCCAGTTGGCTTCTTATCCCTGGACAGCATACGCTGGGAATCGAGGCGTTTGCTGATCAGGTCCTCACATAGCGCCTTGATGTCTGCTGCCGTCTCGGGATCCAGCAAATTGCACGGGTATCGGATGGCCATCCACTGGTACAAGGTGACGCACTTGTGAATGTCCTCGAGGCGCACAATCTCGGTGAGCGCGCTGAGTTTGCTGAGCTCGTACCCGAGAATGTCCACGATCGACTTGGAGTTGCGGTTGCCAATGACGATGCAATAGTCGCGGAACGCTCTCTGCACCATTGGCGTGCCCCTCACGGGGGCGTTGCCAAGCACGATACGGTCGTCGAGGGTGAGCCCGCGCACGTCGTCTATAATGGCGGTGGCCTCGAGCATATTTTTGTTTTCGGGCTTTTCATAGTGCTCGCTCAGCTTGAGGTTCTCAAACGCGCGCTCGAGCGTGGCGGTGAAGCTGTCGTCATAGTCGAGCACAAACGAAGAGATGGCGCTGCGAGGAGGGTCGAGGCGCGCGCGATGAATCTCGGGCGAGTTGCGTTTGAGCGCTTTGGCTATACTCCTGACGTGCTTGGGCACAAGGGCATTCACGAGCCCGCCCTCGCCCTGGTTGGCGACGTCCAGGTTGGATGCGGTCTTGAAGCGGCCTGCGCGACCGGCAATCTGCTTGATTTGCGCCACGGGCAGGTCGATCATCTCCTTGCCGTCAAACTTGACCATCTCGTACATGATGACCCGGCGGATCGCCAGGTTGAGGCCCATGCCCACGGCGTCGCTCGCCACCAGGTAGTCCACGCCGCTGTCGGGGTCATTAAAGAGCTGGGCCTGGGTGGCGCGCGTCTCGGGGGGCAGCGACCCGTAAATGACGGCGCAGCGCTTGCCCCGTTTCACGATCCGGTCACGGAGCGTCTTGACCATGCGGGCGCTAAAGCACACGATGCAGTCGCCCGGCTCGAGCTTGTCGAGCAAATTTGTGCGGTTGAGGCGCGTTGTGTCGACCGCGAGCGGGCTCAGCCGCTCATAGCGCTTGATCTCGAGCGTGTCGCCGGTCTGGGCCACGAGCTTTTTGATGATTTGCTCGCTGTTGGGGTCACCGCACAGGTGGATCTGGTGCGCGCGCACTCCCAAAAACGCCTTGGACCAGGCAAACCCGCGGTGCGGGTCCGAGATCATCTGGATCTCGTCGAGGATGGCCACCTCCATTTCGCTGCGCATGTCGACCATCTCGACGGTGCCCGAGCTCAGCTGCGCCGGCGTACCGTCGGGCCGCGTGTGGCGGATGCACTCGTCGCCGGTTACCAGGTTGCAGGGGATGTTCTCGAGGCCCATGCGGTCGTAGACCTCGCGCGCGAGCATGCGCAGCGGGCCGGCGTAGTAGCCGCTTTTCGCCGCTTTGAACGCCTGCAGCGCCGTGTACGACTTGCCCGAGTTTGTGGGCCCAATGTGCAAAATCACCTGGCGCCGCATTTTGCGCGCCTCGGGGTACAGCCGCGCCGGGTTGGACATGTCCAAGCACGATAACGCCTTGCTAGCATTCTGAGCTCGCAGGGCTTTTAGTGCCATAAATTTGAAGACTTAGTGCGCTGAAGATTAGCGCTAAGAAATAGTGCGACGCGCGATTACGTTGACGTGTACACATGACCTACTTTGATACAATCGGCCGCAACTTTACCGACGTTCCCGTTGTGGATAACGAGATTGCCACCACCGAGTTCCTCGAGGCCGCCGAGAGCCTCGTCAAGCTGTTTGACGTGCTCGAGTCGACCACCTTTGGCATGGTCCAGAGCGACATGACCGGAAACATCAAAAAGATCCGCACCCAGCAGCTGGCGTCGCCCGACGCTGGCGCCACGCTGCAAAAAATTGTCCTCTCCGAGGTGTCTGCCAAAAAGAAGGACGCCACCCAGGGCCTGCTGTGGTTGACGCGCGGGCTTGAGTTTACGGCCGTTGCCATGCGCAAATCGCTCGACAACAAGGACCAGGAGCTCGTGGACAGCTTCACCAAGGCCTACAGCGAGACCCTGAGCAAGCACCACAGCTTTGTTGTGCGCCCCGTGTTTAAGGTCGCGATGAACGCGTGCCCGTACCGCAAGGTGTTTTACGAGAAGCTCGGTGAGCCGCTTGCCAAGGTTGAGGAGCAATTGGCCGAGTGGCTTGCTGCTCTTGAGAAGATTGTTGCAATCATCAAGGCGTTTTTGGAGTCTGGCAAGTACGCCAAGGGGTTGTAGATTAGACTTGTAGAGAGCTTTTAAATCCTTGAAATTTAATCACCACCAGCTCTACTTCTTGGCTGTACTCTTGGCTGTACTCTTAGCTGTACTCTTGGCTGTACTTCTCAGCCGCACTCCCACCCTCCATTGCATCATCATGTGCAGGTTCATGATCTACAAATCGACCGAGCCTATCCGGCTCGAGCACCTGCTCACTCGACCAGCACACTCAATCATCAACCAAAGTTTCGACAGCAGGCTGCGGATCGACATGCGCCGGCCCATGAACGGCGACGGGTTCGGCGTCGGGTACTACCCTACCGACATGGATAAGGACGAGGAAAAGGGCCCCTGCGTGTACTGCGCCACCACCCCCGCGTGGAACAATGTGAATTTGGCGCGCCTCGCCAGCAAAACAAAGAGCAAGCTCGTGTTTGCCCACGTGCGCGCGAGCACCGCAGGCGTGCTCTCAGAGACAAACTGCCACCCCTATGTGTTTCACACGCTCATGTTTATGCACAATGGCGGCGTTTCGCTCTTCCACAAGGTCAAGCGGCGCATGTGCGACGAGATCGACGAGGAGTTTTTCTTTTTTGTGCAGGGCTCGACCGACTCTGAAATGTGCTTTGCGGTGTATCTCGACACGCTGCAGCGCATGGGCGTGGACCCGCGCAACCCCGAGGGCAAGTTCTGCGCAAAGACCCTGACCGAGGCGCTGCGCAGGACCGTCGAGCGCATCAAGGTCTGGACGCAGGAGGCCGCCGAGCAGAGCGACGTGCCGTTCGAGCCTTCGCTGCTCAACTTTGCCGTTACCGACGGCACCACGGTCGTCGTGTCGCGCTACATCACCTCGCGCAGCGACGAGGCCGCCTCGCTCTACTACTCGACCGGCACCCGCTTCTACGAGTACGAGCCCGGCCAGTACAAGATGGAGCGCTGCTACCGCATCAACTCGACGGTGATGATTGCGTCCGAGCCGCTCACGTTTGAGCGCTCCGACTGGATCGCCATCCCCACAAACACAATCCTCACCGTCAAGGGCCAGACGGTGCTGCTATACCCCATCGAGGACGAGTACTTTAACCCGACGCAGGAACGGTCGACGGACCTGATGATGTCAAAGGGCCTCGCCAGCCCGCTGGTGGTGCGCAAAGTAAACGCGCCCCAGTCCGCGGGGGTGCCTCCGCTTGGCCGCGACTCGCGCAGGCAAGAGACGGCTGTTTAGCTAGCTTAGAGCTACTTATGCAGTCACCGCCAGGCCCGCAATGGGCGCCGGCGGGAGGCTGTCGTCGAGCTTGCGCTGGAGCAGCGTGATATTTTTCGCCGCCGTCTTGTCGCCCTTGGCCGCCGCCAGCCGCAGCCAGTGCAGCGCCGCCTTAAAGTCGCCCGCCTTGGCGAGCATCGTGCCATAGTCATTCTGTGCAAGCACCACGCCCGCCTTGGCGGCCTGCGCCAGCAGCTCGGACCCGCGCTTGGTGCACGGGTCAAACATGACGCTGAGGTGGTACAGCGCGTCGCGCTTGCCCAGCTTAGCCGCCTTTTCGTACCAAAACACCGCGTTACGCGCGCTCTTTTTTGTGTGCACGCCCTCCTGGTGCAGGCGCGCGAGCGCCATGGCCGCGTCGGCAAGGTCCTGCCCGGCCGCAGAGTGCACCATCAGCAGCCCCGCCTGCAGGTTCTGGCTGATGGCCCTGCCCTGCACCAGCTCGCTGCCCAGATGCAGCTTGGCCGGCGCATAGTCGTGAAAGTTGGCGCACGCGCTCATCTCCCCAGAGTAGTGGCTCCACTTGCCCAGGTCGTAGTAGGCGAGGCCCAGGTTGTACCGCGCATAGGCAAGGTCCCTGACGGCGACGGTCCGTTTGTAGAGTTCCAGCGCCGTCTCGACCTGCCCCGACACGTGGTGGTACCACCAGGCCATGGCAAACATGGCGTCGGCGTGGCCGTTGTTGGCCGCCGCCAGGAGGTGCGCGCTGGGCGGCGCCCGGCTGCCCGCGGCGAGCTCCTTGAGCATCGCCCCGAGCCCCAGGTAGAACTTGGCGTCGTTCTGGTCCTGGCCGAGGCTGGCGGCCACGCGCTCGACCCCCGCGGCGTCGACCTTGACGTCGAGCGACTTGCGCAGGGCCAGCGGCCCGAGCGACCGCGGGCCATACACCGAGTAGCTGTGCTGGACGCGCCGCGCGTCCATGTTGCCCAGCTTTCGCGCCGACTCGAGCCACCGCTGGGCCTCGGCCGGGTTGGGCGCGCAGCCCTCGCCCTTGAGGTACAGCAGCGCCAGGTTCAGCTGCGCCTCTGCGTTGCCGCTGCGGGCGCTCTGCGCCATCCATTTGAAGGCGGTGCCCGGGTCGTTGTGCTCGTAGAGGTAGAGCGCGGTCTGCAGCTGCCTGGCGGCGCTGGACTTGGGGCCCGCTTGCAGCTCGATCCATTTGTTGCCGTACGTTTGATACAGGTTGCGCAATTCTCTCAGGTCCAATTGAGGCATGGCGGGACGGGTGGGGCAGAGCAACGGGGGGGGACTGCGAGATTTATGGGCGGGGGAGGCCCGTTTTTATAGCCCACATGCGCGTGCCGCGCCGCGCGGGCTGCAATTGAGTTTGCGTAAATTTTAAGGTTATTTAGGCTACAAAAAGCTAGGCTCTATGCATCTTGGGCTCTATGCATCTTTATGCATCCCTATGAAACACATTCTGAAACACATACGTTTGGGGTGAGGGGCCAAGCCATGCACATGCACTAGAGCAGCTTTTGGTGCTTCTCGCGGCGCCCAGACCACGACTGGAACGCGGCATAGAGAACGCCCTGGCCCACCAAGAGCACAAGGCACGGCCCCAGCAAGGAGGGCCCCGCAGACGCAGGGTACTTGCTTGCCTCAGTTGTGTGCGTGGGCAATTTGTCGACCTTGCCGGTAACAGAGTCGACTTTTGAGCCGACCGAGCGCAGCTCCTGGCTGTGCGAGTCCTGGGCGGCCTTGAGCGAGTCGATCTGGGACTCGAGGCGGCCCACGCGCTCCAGCAGCTTCTCAATGAGGTTGCTGGCGTCCGAGTTGCCGCTCGCAACAGATAGCGCGTCGATTTTGTTTTGGTTGCTCTCGACGCCCTTTTGCACATCGTCCAGGCGCGACTCCATGCGGTAGAGGGCCTCGGACAGCTTGTCGAGGTCGCGGGTGGTGAGTGCCGGAATTCCAGCAGCGGCACCAGCGGCAGCACCAGCAGCCTCCTTGAACTGGACTGCCTCGTCCTTGGAGTAGGAAATCGAGGAGCCCTTCTTTGGAGTAGGGCCCTCGAGCTGGCTGGCTTCAAAGTGCTTTTCGAGCAGCGGGTCAAGCCCCTCGGTGATCCGCAGCGAATCAATGGCAAACGTGTCCTCGCTGAGACCCGTGGACGACGACAGGCCAAAGTAGCCCTGGGGAAGCACAATCGCGTCGCTGGTGAAGCACCGCTGGTTGTTGACCTCAACAGCAAACACGCCGCGACCGTAGCCGATTTTCAGCGTGACGGGCTCGGCAGTCTTGCGGTAGGGCATGCGACACAGGCTGAACGCCTCGGCGGCAGGGTGGCTCGAGAACGAGGTGGAGCCATCATTCAAGTGGCCGCGCACGGCGCCCTGGTCCTCGTCAGGGTACCTATTGTGCTCGTCCCACCCCATCGAGTCCACCGTCACGGCGAGACCGTCGTATGTCTGATCAGCGCCGTGCATACCCCCCATGCCGAGGATGTCGCTGGTGTGGAGGAACGCGATGCCCGAGTGGCCCGGCTGCTCCTTGCCGGCAAAGGTGCGAAACACAATCTCGTAGGTCCACTCGTCCCAGGGAACGGGGTTGGTTGTCCACAGGCTCGTGGCGGTGCCAAATTTCGTCCCCAGGCGAAACACGTCCGTGCCCGCGACATAGTCGCCCTCTGCTTTCCACGATGTCGAGTCCCAGGGGCGCTCAAAAGTGAGCGGGGTCGACCCCAGCGCAACGGCCGCGTTGGCCAAAAGCAGGGGTATCATGATGACCAAGGGTCGGCGACCTGGTCTCTAGGGTGCGCGTCGAGGGGTGCACCTAAAGATTCAAACGCGGCCATTTTTTCAATTTGCCGCTAAATTCAAACCCGCAATTTTCAAATTTCCGCGCTCCTAGCAAAACCCGTTTGTGCGCACTTTGTCATCTGAAAAATATGTCAATGTTCGGACTGGGCTCCAAGCCCAACAATGAAGCCGCAAACGCCGCCAAGATCCAGGAGGCCGAGGCCGAGCTCGATATGATCAGCGACATGTTCAACCGCTTGATTGAGAGCTGTCACAAAAAGTGCCTCGACACCCGCTACTACGACTCGTCCATCAGCAGCAAGGAGGGTCTCTGCATCGACCGCTGTGTGTCGAAATACTTTGAGGTCAACACCAAGATTGGCGAAAACATGCAGCAGATGGGCCAGCAGTTTATGCAGCAGCGCTAGTGTATATAGTTAGGGTAAACTGATTCTGGTTTAGTTTTGTTGTGCTTTGTTGTGGCTTGCTGTGCTTTGCTTTGCCTTGTTGTGCTTGGCTCTGCCTTGTTGTGCCTAGTTCTATCTTTGGATGGCTCCCGGACTCCCGGCTCCCAGACTGAAACCAACCACCCAACACACCACTCTAATGGGCATCCCCCTGCGGAAACCCAAACTCGTTAAAAAGCCAAAACCAGCCCCTGTGTGCTATTTGCAGCGTGCAAACGCAATTAGACGCCCCGACGGCCACCCCAGGTACCTGCCTTTTGGTGTCGCCCTCCGGTCGCCCGAACTCCGTCTACGAGAGCTGCTATCCCCGCTTCTCGACGATTTGCCTGAGAGCAACCTCAGGAGCCTGCTTGCGGCCGGCTCCCACCCCTACAACACCAGCCGCGTCAACGTGCGCGACGACGAGTAGTGGAACCTTTAAGTCTATGTACTAAACAACCCCATCAACCTCATCTTGACGCCCTCAAAAGAGTTGAGCTTGGGCCGGGCGTCTAGATAAAAGCTCGGCCGCTCGGGGAACCGCGGGTCGGGCTGGCCACCGTAAAAGTCAATCACGTACTCAATCTGCTGCCCGCACCTGTCCACGACCCAGTCGTGGCGGTCAAACGGCCGGGCGTTGCCCCACAGCATGCCCCAGCGCGCCTTTGGAGTGATCTTTTTCGAGTCGCCCTCGAACCTCACCAGCTTGGGTCCGCCGCACTTTTCGGCGCCCCACCCGCGCTCCCACGCGATGATTTGCGCCCAAGCCCGCTCGTTGACGGCGTTGTGGATGGGAATTACGCTCGTCATGTCCCGCGCCTCGGGCTTTTGTGACTTGCGCACCATTGCCGAGTAAAACTGCTGCTGCGACGGGTAGAACCAGTTGCCCTTGCCGTCTGCTCTTGGGATCGTTGACTCCTCGCGCTCGGCGCTCAGCTCCGCGGGGATCCCGGGCAGCGGCGGCAGGCCCTCGCCGCCGTTCATGCCGGCCCATTTTGTGTGGTCCACGGGGCACGCGCTTGGCTCGGCCTGTGCCTCGGCTCGTGCAGGCTCAGGTTTATGTGGGCAGCCCTCGAGCTCGTCGCCTGGGCGCTTTTCCATTACGACGCTTACTATGAACACCTACAGCGCGCCCGGTAAAGCGCTTGTGGCGGGCGGGTACCTTGTTTTATTTCCCGAGTTTACCGCCTTTACGGTGGCGCTCAGCGCGAGGATCCACGCCGTGCTCGAGACGCGCGCCGACGAGGGCGCAGATGAGGGCATTGTCGTCGCGAGCCCGCAATTTGGCCAAGAGTGGCGCTACGACTCGAGCGGGCGGGACCTGTCGAGCTCAAAAAACCCGTTTCTGGCCGCGGTCGCCCAGGTTTTGGCCCAGTTTTACTCGCCCCTGCGCGGGGCCCACATCACCATCTGGAGCGACAGCGGGTTCCACTCGCAGCCCGAGGGCGCCGCGGGCAGGTTCACCATGCACAACAAGCCCATCTCGCAGGTCCCCAAGACGGGGCTCGGCTCCTCCGCCGCGCTCACGGTCGCGGTCGTCGCGGCGATCATGCGCGCCCAGACCGGCGGCCAAGGCCCCCTCTCGCAGCAGGAACTCAGCCTGGTGCACAACCTCAGCCAGGTCGCTCACTCGGTCGCCCAGGGCAAGACCGGCTCGGGGTTCGACGTGGCTACCGCCGTCTATGGATCAATCAACTACTCGCGCTTCTCTGGGGACCTGCTCGAGGGGCACCCCGACTTTTCCGCAACCTGGGACCAAAAGGTCGAGCCAGTCAAGCTGCCTGCGTCAATAAAGGTGCTCCTTGGCGACGTGCAGGCCGGCTCTGAGACACCCTCCATGGTGCGCACGGTGCTCCAGTGGCGCCAAAAGGAACCCGAGCAGGCCGCTGCGCTCTGGGCGGAGCTCAACGCCGCCAACCTCGCCCTCGCCGCGTCCATCAAACAGGCAGACTTGCCAGCAATCCCCCGCGCAGTGGCCGCTGTGCGCAAGCACCTCCAGGCAATGACCGCCGCCACGGGCGTCCCAATCGAGCCCGCAGAGCAAACACGCCTGCTCGACGCATGCACGAAGGTCGATGGCGTGCTCGGCGGAGTGGTCCCCGGAGCCGGCGGCCACGACGCCGTGTGCGTGCTGGTGGAGAGCGCCAAGCTCGAGGCGGCGCTGCAGCAGCTCAAAACCATCCCCGGCGTGAGCTGGCTGCCCCTCGAGGAGGACGCGCAGGGCCTCATTTGCACCGGGAACCCATCCCAATAAAACCCCAACTTCTGTAATCTCACTTTTTTGATGTCTGTTTACGAGTTCCGGCCGCTCACGGGCTCGGGGGAGCCATTCGACATGTCCTCGCTTCAAAACAAGGTCTTTATCGTCACAAATGTCGCCTCCAAGTGCGGCCTCGTGCACCAGTACGCCGAGTTTGAGCAGCTGTACAGGGACTATGCGCAGCAGGGCTTCTCCATCCTGGCGTTCCCGTGCAACCAGTTTGGCTGGCAGGAACCCGAACCGGACGCCCAGATCGCCCAGTTTTGCCAGTCAAAATTCGGCGTCACATTCCCGGTGATGCGCAAAATCACCGTCAATGGCAGCGGATCCGAGCCGCTGTACGAGTACCTCAAGGCGGAAAAGCCCGGGAAACTCGGGTTCAAGGGCGTCAAGTGGAACTTTGAAAAATTCCTGGTCGACCGCACCGGTACCGTCGTCGGCAGGTACTCCAGCGACGTGACGCCCGAGGAATTGAGGCCAGAGATTGAAAGACTGCTCAAAAATTAATGCTAACGTATAAATATCTAGGCTCTTTGCTTGCGGGCCTGTAACCTGCCTCTCTTGCGCGGCGTGGGCGCGGCCTCTGCGTCCTTTAGGTCGTCCTCTAATTTGATGGCGGCTCCCTTGCACGCCGCGCCCTTTGAGGGCTTGGGCTTGCGCGTGGGGGTCCTGCGACACACCTGATACATCTCGTGGCGCTTCGCTCCGTCCGCCCTCTTGAACGTCCTTTGGCAGAACCGGCACTGCGCGCCCTGGTGGGTTGTGTCGTGGAGCTGCCTGCGGTGCCTGGCCAGTGCTCCCTCGCTAGTGAACCCAATGTAGTTGTAGTGGCAGTCCGATTCCATACAGTATAGGGTCGCGCCCTGTTTGCTTTTGTGCCTGTACTCGCGCTCCTCGAGGGTGTGCGTTTGGAGGTGCAAGCACAGCTCCAGGTTACTCTTGACAGGGAGCTGGCACCCTTTGGTGATGCACCTCGTCAAGTCGCGGCGCCACCAGTAGGACCTGGCGCGCAGGCTCGGGCTGGAGGTCCAGGCAGAATAAAACACCTCGGTGGCAAGGCCGTCAAGGGCCTTGAAGAGCTGGTCGCACTGCGCGATGTGCTCTTTCTCGAGCTCGCGGGTAACCTCTAGTGGTGTTGCGATACTTGGTGTGTTGTGGCTCGGTGCGCTGTGGCTCAATGCATTGTGGCTCGGTGCATTGTGGCTCGGTACGCTGTGGCTCAGTGCGCTGCAACTCTCTGTCTTGTAACCCTCTGTCTTGTAACCCTCTGCATTGCAATTCTCTGCACTGTAGCTGTCCAACTCGCCAAGCTCCTCAAGCTCTGTGAGCTGCGGATCTGATTGCCCAAGATCAATGGGGCTGGAACTCAGGTACTCATCAAGATCAAAGTCGTCCAAATCATGGGCCGCGAGAGGCTCGGTCTCAGTGTGGCAGATTGCAGGCAGCTGCTGGAACATGTCGCACTGAAAGTCGTCATGGCAAAGAATGTCTGACTGCGCCCCGCCGTCCATCTTGCCAAAGGACTCGGGAAAGAACAGCCTACTGAGCGTAATGTCTGCCATAGGAGCATAACTTGAGCCATCAAAGTGGATGGGCGCCAGGTGAGGTGGAGTCATGTCGGCCTCAGGTGCGGGCCTGCCCGCTATATATGTGTTGATTAAGGACTATGCATCTGCATACATGAGTGTTTTACCGTGCATGATGCAGGCGAATCAATAAGCCCATGCACGCATACGCCGATCCCAATTTTCAGGGGTCCCAAGTATAATTTTAGCAACGCCCAATTCTTGACGGGCCAGCCAGCCTGAGGCCAGACTGAGGCTTGCCTGCGGGCCAAGGCTCTCGGGTAGTCTTGGCGCCGCGTGCATGCATCTCCGCTTCGCTACCCACAAGAATTTGGCACTAGCGCAGGCGGGAAACCGGGCATTTTAACACTGCTCAGGTCCTTGCCAATCTCTTTTAGCGCACTGACCCAATTGGCCCTGGACACCAAGGGTTGGATTATGCTGATTCTCGAAACGCGCTGCAGGCCCTTCCACGCATGGAAATGCATGCATCACTGCATGTGTGCTCAGATGTGACGTAAAATCCTGGGCAACCGACCCCATAATGTTAAAACTCAGACACGTCAAAAATTAACGAGCCTGTCAAGGCTCCAGGGCAACCGCTGACGGCTGGGCGCTCCTTTGCACGACTTGGGCGTGGGGCTCGAAAAAAAAAAGAAATTTCGCCGCACGTCCTGTGGTGCATGCGGCACACACCGCAGGTTTTTATTGACCCAGAAAAGCACACGCGACACCCGTTTTTACCTTTCATTTTTAGACTCTCTATGTGGTACAGACGCCAGGTTTCCGAGCAGGAGCCGAGGCCGGTGCCCGTTTAGGTTATTTGTGACTGGCTAATTGGAGCCGAGAAAATCGTGCGGCGGGAATAAAATTCTGCGGCGCTAGCTTGAAGAAAGTTATGCGATGCGAGCCAAAAGTGTGGAATACCCGTTTCCTTGGAGACTATCGTGCGGCATCATGCGCATCGTGTTTGTGGGCGGTGTTGCCTAGGAAACTCCACACAAAGACCCGGGCCTGCCCACCGTAAGCGGCGGGGTTTTCCACACCACAAAGTGGATAAATATGTAAATGAAGAATGAAAAATCCCTACCAAGTACCTCCCGAGTAGTATTTGAGGAGTTTTGTGGCGTTTGCCCGCGTCCCGACGCCTGCATCTACGGGAGGCACTGACAACCCTTTTACACTGCTATCCAAGGCTTGGGGTCACTTGTGCTCAACGCCAAGCTATATTCGGTGCAGACGTCCGCAGGATCCCGCAGTGTTTGCACTGCAGTGCGGCCGCATAAACGTGAAACACATGCAAAATCTCCGCCGCATGCAGCATGGGTCAGAGATAGGTAATGGCCCGCACAACAAGCCAGAACTTGGGTCAAGGGGAGACAATTAAATCCTGTGTTTAGGAAACTAGCGGCTGTGGAGTATCTATATGGCTGCTCTGGCAGCTCGTGTGACTACGGTCGGCGAGTCGCCTGACCGTCGTAGGTGGTTCGTTGACCGTCATTGTTGGGCTATGGTAGCAACAGCGTTGGACTTGATTCTGTTATTTCGAATACAAGTTTATGGTAACTCTGGCGTTAGCTCTGGTGTCCTACAACAGATTCGTCACTCGCCCATCACCCGTCACCTAATAAATACTGCTTGATAAATAGAAACTTAGCTGTTGATGGCCTGCTTTGCCTCCTGCCAGGCGGCCAGGTTCTTCTCTGCCCACTCAATGTGGCAGCGCACAAACGCCCGGCATATCTGGACCAGGTCCTGGTCTTTGACCCTGTTGTAACGCTCGAGCTCCTGCCTGACCGCCTCGTCGGCCACCTCCGAGTCGCGCTTGGCGATCTCGAGCGCCGCCTCGAGGTTCTTGATCTGAAGCTGCGTGCGCGAGATGTTGTTGCGTCTGGCATTCTCTGGGTCTGCGTCAATCATCCCCGAGATGGCATGGTTGATGCTGGACAGCCCAGGCAGCCGCAACCGCTTGGAATGGGTCACAGTTCCCGAGACAGGCAGGGTGGCGCCAGCGGCATCGCCTACCTCAGCGCCTACCTCAGCGCCTACCTCAGCACGGCTCTCTGCCTCAACGCTGTCAATCTCGGAAATGGACTCGACCTCCGCGGGGTCCTCCTGCATGGCCTTAGCGATCCGCTCGTCCGTGTGCAGGTAGTCGTTGATCCGCTTGGCCTCCACCTCGGCGCGCTCGAGCTGCTCGAGAATTTTGCGGCGCGAGCTGAGCGCCTCGGTGGCCATCTCCACCTGCACTGCGCGGTAGCGGCGGTACTTGAGCACGGCACGCGCGGTGGCCGCCAGCTGCGCAGACTCGGCCAGGGGCTCGCTCAGCTTGACGTTGAGCTCCTCCACCAGGGCATCTGTGCTCAGGTACCCCGTGTCGACCGCCTGGCCAACCTTCTCCACCGCAGAGGCCACAGAGTGGGCGCTCTCGAGGCTGAACGCGTTGAACTGGCCGCCCAGGTCGGCACAGTCGCTGGCAAGGCTGGTGTAGCGGGAGATCATGCGCCGCACGGACTTTTCCAGACCGCCGCCGATGCCGTGCTCAAACTCCTTGGCGTGCTGCTCGGCCTCTGCAAACTCAGTGTCGGCGCGGCCCTTGACGCGCGCCCCGCTGGGCGGGATGGGCAGGAACGCATGCGCGAGCTCGGCCTCGCTGGGGTTGAGCGGCGGCGCTTGCAGCGGCGACTTGGGAACGCGCGCGAGCTGCTCAGAGGCCAGCACCTCGGGCCACGCGCTATTGGGGTCCAGGAACCGCTCAAACACAAAGCACGAGTTGATCTGGGGATATGCGCGGCACCGGTTGAGGAACTTGCCCAGCATCCTGCGACGGTGGTCGATAACACGCGCGTCCTCGTGGGCGTGGGTGGGGCTCGCCGCGTACGCCGTGATGCTGTGCTTCTCGGGGATCGGCGGCACAATCAGGGTGGGGAAGAGGCGCCGCAGCATGCGCCGGAGGCTCTCAAACTCGCTGTAGCGGCGCCTGATTGTGGTTCCATCGGGAACCCGGATGGAGTAGGTGATGTGGCCGCGCTGCGTGCCCTCGCGGTGTTTTCCCGCATCAACGATTTCAATCCGCGAGCTGGGCTCGGGAGGGGGCGAATGGGCTGGCGCGCTCGCGTGCTCGGCGCACAATGGGTTGTTATCCTCAAAGTCCATGGGGGGTGGTCAGGGGTGAGGTAAGGGCAAAAACCCGCATCTGCAAACGCTGCTTATATACACGCGCGATGATATTTCCAAAGCAGTTTCTGCAAAAGGTCACTGGCAAGCAGGTCGTTGTGCGGCTCAAATGGAACAAGACCGAGTACCGGGGCGAGCTTGTGAGCGTCGACTCTTTTATGAACGTCCAGCTCGACAACGCCCAGGAATACGTCGATGACGAGCTCAAGGGCACGCTTGGCGAGCTGCTCATTCGCTGCAACAACGTCCTGTGGATCCAGGCGGTGTAGGTGGTTCCTCCATGTGCGCGATCGTGCATGAAGAATGTGTTGCAGCACATTTCGCAGCACATGCAGGTACGGGCTGATGTCGCGCCCGCATGGCACAGGCGGGCGAGACGCGGTCGGCGCGCGCTGCTGCTTTTAACATCCGTTTCACACCGCTGCTTCTCTGCACTCTCTCCCCTTGCCCTCGCGCGCTCGCGGTGCAAGTGGGGCGACAGGGGTCACATGCACACCACTTTTTGGTACCTGCGCCCCAACCTCATCGTCTTCAATGTCACATGCCCAGTATCAGACAGCCGGCGCAATCGATCGCCTATCGCAATATTTGGAGGAGCTCCCGCATTCACAGTTCCGTACGACTCTGCTGGCCGTGAACCGCAAGTTCCTGCCCGCGTTGCGCGCCTGCAAGAAATCCCAGCGAGAATACTACTTTTACATTTGCGACCACATTGAGGCGATCAACCGCGCCACAGAAGCATTCGGCCCCGTCCCACGCCCGCAATTCATACGCGACCCCACAGCTGCGTCGTGGATCATGATCCTTGTGGAGCCGATCCTTCTATTTGCTCTCGACGAGTCGATTGAAAAGCCATTAAATGCTGCCCGCACCGCCTACTACACAGAGATCTGCATGTTTCTGAGCGCCACCATTGCAAAGTACCGCAAGCTACCGTGCTTTTACAAGGATTTTGTCGAGAGTATCTGGGATATCCTCACCGAAGTGCTTCAAGAAACTGACCAGAGCGCTATACGCAAGTACACCTTCAACGTGCTGCAGGTGATTTTGTCGCGCGTGCCCCTGTGCGAGGATCTGGTGTGCAAGGTGGTGCTCCTACGGGCCACAACGCTCGGGTTCAACTGCGAGGGGATGGTCGAGTACCGTCTCCTCCACTGCCGCATGTTCCACCTGCTGGTTGCGCGCGCAATCAAGGCGTCCAACCAGCAGTACCTCGACGACCTGAGAGCCGAGATTGTGCGGTGCATCACCAGCGAGTCCGACCAAAGAGTGATGCAGACGCTGCTTAAAGTGCTGTCAGAGGCGAAAATGCCCGAGCAAGCCCAGGCCGCCCACACAGCGCGCTCGCTCCGAGATTTCGAGTCAGTTGACGACTTTTTCGACAATGCAAACTACACAGGCTCGTCCATTGACGAGTCGGTGGCCCAGCTTGTGGTGTTGCCCAGCAGTATCAAGCAGCCGTCTCTGCGGTCGAACCGCTCGGCGGTGGCGCTGCGTAAACCCTCGCCGCTGGTGCCCCCGCGAAAGCTGGCGCATGCCCCGAGGCGCCAAAACTCGTGGCTCAGTCTGTCGACGCACGCCCAGCACGACGACCCGGCAGACACCTCTGTGGGGTACAAGGAGTTTGACGAGAGCCTGGGGCGCAGCATTGTCAAGAAGTTGAGGCAATGGCGAAGCTCTGTGTTTACCGGTTAGATGAATAGATGAGATTGATAGCTAGTTTAATTTGGGTGGGCCCGCCAAAGGGCTTTTTTTTTTTTGGTGCTGCGCAGGCGCTGGGCAGGCGCTGAGGGCGCGGCGCCCACTGACACTGCGCCAACTAAAATTGCACTCACATGCGCGACATTCGTTGAGTTCCGCGCATGTTACGGTGCATATGCACGGAATGCGGAGCTGCACAGGAACGTGCATCCAGCCGTCCCAACTTTAATTGCAACGGTTTGGGGCGCCTCAGAGCAAGCAAAAAAAGCATTCTCGATACGATTGCATGCTCAAGACAAGGATCCCGCAAAATGCGCCCGCGTTAGGGCACAATTCTCTCCCAAATTCCTGCGCGTGCATAACCGCCGAATCGTCTTTGTTCCTGCAGCCCCCTGGGGTATAAAAGCCCGCCGCATGTCGCACATACTACATCCTCTCGCCGGTCCGCTCAATGGAAATGTCGCGCCCTAGCATCACCAACAAGCTCGAGAATGTTGCACCCGGAAACCGGGGACCTGCGCCCCAAATTGCATCAGAGAAAGAGGTTCACCCTGACCCTGCACGATGCCCCGGACCTGCCAGTGTCTATGTTCTCGCCCCACATGAGTCCCTTGACCAAGCTGTTTCACGACTTTCCCATTGAGCGGCCCCAGACCAAGGGCAGCAGCTACAGCGTCACCTCGACAGGGGGTGCCGCATGCACACCTTCCTCATCTCTGTAGCTCGTAATTTTGCATTTCGTCCTTGGCTAGAGGCCATTTACCCGCTGCGCTCGCTCAGCCCCGACTCGTCAGCATGTTTAGGGACAGAACCAACCTGTTTGTATCGTTTCGGCAATCGTACACGCATACCCCGTACGTGCCCACATCGACCGCCGAGCCGCTAATAAACGACGGCTTTGGTGCCATCGAGATGACCGAATTGCCCCCCTCGTGGCTCGATGTGTCGTCCAGGGTGGACGAGGCCCTGGCGCAGATCCGCTCTGAGATGGCCCAGCTGGCGCAGCTACACAAAAAGAATGCTTTGCCCGGGTTCGACGACCGCACCGGCCAGGAGCGCGAGATTGAGCGGCTCACTCTGCGCATCACCCAGAGCCTGCACAAGTGCCAGGCCATTGCCAAGCAGTTTGAGGGCATGGTCGTGCACGAGAGCGACGACCTCAAGCGAATGGCCTCCAATATCCGCGTCGCGCTCGCGCAAAAGATCCAGGAGGTCTCGTCGATGTTTCGGCGCATGCAGAGCGCGTACCTCAAACAGCTGCGGTCCGACGCCGACATGGGCATGCCGCACCTGCAAAAGAGCGGCTCGGCCTTTGAGAACGACGTCGAGTTCAGCAAGCAGACGCTCGAGCAGGTGAGCGCGTCGCAGGACGTCGAGGTACGGCAGCGCGAGACAGAGATCAACAAAATCGCCCAGGGCATCCTCGAGATTGCAGATATCTTCAAGGACCTACAGGCGATGGTAATAGACCAGGGCACGCTGCTGGACCGCATCGACTACAACGTCGAGAACATGGCGCTCAACATCAAGGACGCCGACCGGGAGCTCACCAAGGGCTCGCAGTACCAAAAGCGCACTCAAAAGTGCAAAATCATCTTTTTATTATCGCTGGTCGTGTTTGGCCTGCTCCTGGTGCTGCTGCTCAAGCCCAAACGACGGTAGCACACGCTGTCTATAAATAATTTATTTTCTTGCTCTAGGGGAAGATCAGTTCTGCCTCCTGCACCCGCGTGATTTGGTGCGCGTTTGCCAGGCCCGGGAGCATGGCGTCTACTTGGTGGTCGTCGAGCTCGGGGTGGTCCATGGCGAACCGCGCCACCGCGCGGTTGAGCTCGAGCGCGTCCATGAGCTCGTGCGCGCGCAGCTCCTCGATGATGTGTGTCCTAAACTCGGACTCGAGGGCAAACGCCAGGATCTCGCGGGTCCCGGGCGACCCGGCCGGTAGCGCCGAGAAGAATGCAAGCAAGACGTCCGAAGAGCGCAGCAGATGGGGGATCTGCGACGCCTGCGCCCACTCCTTTTCAACGTCGCCGCCGGCCCGGTGCAGCGCGGCAACCCACTTGTGCCTCAGCGATTCGGGGACTCGCGACCGGATGCGCTCCACCAGGCCAACGCTCTCTGGGCTAGGCGACATGGGGAACGCATCTAGGAGCTCGCTCAGTACCTGCTCGCTGAGGTTGGGCAGCTGCTCCAGGACGCGGGACACGGCCGCTACATTTCCGGCCTTAGCGCACGCCAGCAGCCAGCACTCGTAAAACTCGGGGGTGAGTGCAGCGTTCTCGGCAATACGGGCGACCAGGCCTGTGGCTTGGGCCATCAGCGTGGGCTGGGCCTGGGCCAGGCCGAGGCGCTCGATGGTGCGAACCAGGTCGACCTGACACTCGCGGTAGATGCGACGACGCTGGTCGCTGCGGTCAGCGATTGAGAGCAGCGACCAGAGCTCCTCGACGGACTCGAGCCACACGAGCATGAACCGCAGCGAGCCGGGAGTAATGTCGGCGCTGAGCATGTCTTGCAGCGGCTCGAGGTCCAGGCGCACCTTGTGCCGGAACTCGGCAACATTGATGGACGCCGAGTCGCGCTCCACCTCGAACCAGCGGCTCAGGGTACTGAGCAGCTCCTGCGTACTGTTTCCACTCACATACAGGCCGTTGTCGGCCAGCTGCTTGGCTCTCTTTTGCGTCTCGGCGATGGCGCCACACCTGGCGTGCAGCCTAAACAGCAGATCGTCGAGCTTGTCGAGAGAGGTGGCGCTGCGCTCGATCTGGAGGTACTCAAACAGCGACACGATAAACCGATCGAACTTGTCGATCTGCGGCAGGCCTACGAGCTCTGCCACTCGGTCTGAGGCGCCATGGGCAAACGTGGTCTTGTGGCTCACCTGCAACGCCCTTAGAAGCACGAGTTCGGCGTGCCTGCGAGCTGTGCGGATGAGCGGCCGCTCACCCATGATACCGACCTCCCAGTACTTGGCCAGGTACTGCATCAGAGCCCAGAGGGCGGTGGGGCCTGCGTTCTGGATCATGTCGTCCAAAACAGCGTCAACCTTGGCCATAACATCGTAGGGGTGCTCGACGCTAATGACGTTGATCTGGATCCACGAGTCGATATCCTTGCCGGTCAAGCTCCGGCCACCGATGAGTTTGATGAGCTTTTCGTCCGGCTTGGATGCGGGACGGGGCGCCAGCTCGGCGACTCTAGGACGCGAGCGAGTGGGACGGTGGGCCTCGCGCAGGCGGCGGAGGGACGCGGCGTACTCGCCCACGTGCTGGGGGCGAGTGAGGGGCGCCAGCATGCCCTCGAGTATGCTGTATTCTTCGGCTACCTTTACTCGTACTCTACGCATGTGAACTAATAGGCGAGGCGCCTATTTATGACGCCACAAATTCGGCGAGTGGCGTAGGGGGAGGGGGGTGTAGGGGGTGTAGGGGATGAAAGGGAAGGGGAGGGATCAGGGGGGGTAGCAGGGAATAAAACAGGAACGGCTGTAGGGGATGTAACAGAGACATCTTTGGAGAGACTATGAAAGCACCTTTGAACCAATGAGATTCTGTTTCATTAATCCCAGTTTGTTTTGTTTTTTTTTCTTAATAGCCTATACTATCTAGGGTGCCCATCTACACTCCCCCACAGGCTGACATGTCCTCGAACCGTAAAAAGCTGCTCCTGATAGGCCGCTCAGGCAGCGGCAAATCGTCAATGCGCAGCATCATCTTTTCAAACTACTCGGCAATCGACACGCACCGCCTCGGAGCAACCATTGACGTTGAGCACTCGCACCTGAGGTTTCTCGGAAACATCACCCTCAACCTGTGGGACTGTGGCGGCCAAAACGTCTTTATTGAAAACTACCTCACAACGCAGCGCGACCATATCTTTAGAATGGTCCAGGTCCTCATCTACGTGTTTGATATCGCGTCCAAGGAGGTCCCCAAAGACATGGAGACGTTCACGAGGTGTCTCGAGAACTTGCAGGAGTTCTCCTCGGACGCCAAGGTGTTTGTGCTCATGCACAAGATGGACCTGGTGCGAGCGGACCGCCGCGAGCAGGTGGTGGACAGCATCATGACGACCCTGCGCAAGAGCACGGAAAAGTACAACTTTGAGCTGACCGGCTTCTCGACGAGCATCTGGGACGAGAGCCTGTACAAGGCGTGGAGCACGATTGTGTGCTCGCTGATCCCCAACATCCAGCGGCTGGAGAACAGCCTGCAGTCGTTTTTGAGCAGCGCGCGGGCCAAGGAGGTGATTTTGTTTGAGCGTACCACGTTTCTGGTGATCTCGCACGCCCAGGTCGACGACATCAAGGCGGACCCCAAGCGGTTTGAAAAGATATCCAACATCGTCAAGAGCTACCGCCAGTCGTGTTCCAAGATGTACTCGCAGCTGCAGAGCGTGACGCTGAGGGGTGGGGTGACCGCCGTAGTTGACGCTCTGACCTCCAACACGTTCATGATGGTAGTGTTTGACCACCAAGTGAACGTCAACCTGGCGCTCGCGGACCTGGCCTCGGCGAGGCAGAGGTTTGTGGAGATTGAAAAGAGTGCTGCCACTTAGGCATTATTTATTGTGCGGCGGGTTTGCCTCACCTGCTCACCTGCCCCTAGCTTGGCACCTACCTTGGCACCTACTGGCACCTAATTCAACTATATACTTTACTTCACCTTGTTGACCACATCATCTACCTTTTGGGCGAGCTTGGCCTTGTCCACAGTGGGCACAGCCCGGGTGACATTGAACCCCCACTGGCCCAGCTTGCGGGCGACCCACGGGGTGATGGCGACGGTCAATGGGACTCTAAATACCATGAAGCACTTGTGGATCACGTACGCAACGCTAAACTCGGCCATGTACAGGCCCTTGTCGCTGTTCATGGCCTTTGCAATGTAGAGGTCCTCGCGGGCTGTGGACGCACCCACCAGCTTGCGGAGCTCGATCTCAACATTCTCGATCCACTCGTTGCCTGTTGAGTGCACCAGCAGAAAAAATAGCGGTAGATCAATCGCGGAGAGGCCGAAATAAACGCCGGTGCCGGTCCAGCCGTACTGCGCTGCAAGGGCCCTGAGGCCGGTCGGCTTTTTGCCCTTGGGGGGTTGAGGCTGGGTGGCCATTCTGCGAGCAAATTGGCGGCCCACCAGGCCCATTTGGCGACCAGTACCTGCCCTGCCTACGAGCACACGCAACATGTCAGATGGGAATGCCGGAGCGACGAAACGGGACGCTAAGAGCGCTGCTTTTTCGCCGGGCGTGCCCACGCCCCGAGATCAAACGTCTTGACCGGCTTGCACAGATCGCTGTCCTGGTTTGAGACTTTGTTGACCCGGGGGCTGATCTGGTAAAAGTCGGGCTCAATGAACCGTTCGGCCACCTTCAATGCCGGTTCGAGGTCGCTTTTGATCCACTCGACGGCATCCTCGGGGCTCACCAGGATGGGCATGCGGTGGTGCACTCGAGCCAGCCTTTTGGTTGCCGGCCTCGTGAGCACGGCAAACCCCTTGTCGTCGTAGACAGCAAGGGCCAGGGCGGGCTTGTCACAGCTAAAGTAATAGGGCACCTTTTGCACACTTGTTTGCCACTCATAGTAGCCGCGCATGGGCACGATTGCTCGCTTGCACCGTGCCCAGCCTGCTCTGCGCTCGTGCAGGCTCTCGAGGCGGCAATTGAAGCTCTTGCCCACCCCCCACATGTAGTGGTCGAGCGTGAGCTGCCCCCGGGCCATGAGCACCATGGCACCCCGGGTCGCCGGGCCGACGTTTGTGCGCGGATTCGCAAGCTCCGGCTGGCTGTGGCGCTCAAACGGCAGCTCAGCGTGGATCTCGTCCGCAGACAGGTCGCCGTTGTAGCGCACGCACATTACAAGTTATAACTAAACAAAACCAAATCACAGCTTTTCGTACTCGAGCTTGCCCTCGAGCTTCTTTGCCTCTGCGACCTTGCGGACGGCGGCCATCATGTCGTTTTGGACGAGGTAGTCGCGGTCGTCTCTAATTGCGAGGAAGCCTGCCTCGGTGACGACGTTGCGCAAGTCTGAGCCGTTGAACCCGTCCGACATCTTGACGAGCGCCTCAAAGTCAAAGTCGCCCTTCTTGGACACCTTTTCTGTGTGGATCTTGAGGATGGCGAGGCGGCCGACCTCGTTCGGCAGCGGGATCTCGATCTTGCGGTCGAGGCGCCCCGGCCGCAGCAGCGCGGGGTCGAGCGTATCGGGGCGGTTTGTGGCCATGATGACCTTTGTCTGCCCAAGGTAGTCGAACCCGTCCATCTGGTTGAGCAGCTCCATCAGCGTGCGCTGGATCTCGCGGTCGGCAGACGTGCCCTCGGAGAAGCGGCGGCCGCCGATCGCGTCCACCTCGTCCATAAAGATGATGCACGGCTCGTGCTCCTTGGCGTAGCCAAACATCTCGCGGATCAGCCGCGCCGACTCACCAATGTACTTGTCCACGATGGCGCTCGCCGGCGAGAAGATAAAGTTGGCGCCGATCTGTGCGGCGACGATCTTGGCCAGCAGCGTCTTGCCGGTGCCGGGCGGCCCGTACAACAGAACGCCCTTGGGCGGTTTGATGCCGATGCGCAGAAACAGCTCGGGGTTTTTGAGCGGCAGCTCAATGACCTCGCGGAGCTCGCGGATCTGCTCGTTGAGCCCGCCAATGCTGCCAAAGTTGAGGTCACCGGGGTCCAGCGTCGTCATATTGTACACAAGCGGGTCGACCTCGCGCGGGAGGATGCGCATGATCGTGAGGGTCGTGATGTCGAGCGCCACGCGCTGGCCCTGCTTCAGGTCGGCGGGTTTGATCGAGTTGCGGAACCCGACAATGTAACGCGGGCCGTTGCTTGCTTTCACGATGAACCGGTCATCGTCCAGCTGCTTGAGGACCTCGCCTATGATCTGGCCCACGGATTGGAGCGCCGCCATGTCGTTTTCCGTCTTGTCGAGCTGCTTCTGTGTCTCGCGCATGGATTCGCGCAGCGCCTTGAGTTTTGCGTCCCATTCGCGGTGGTCACGCAGCTTGCGGGTGTATTCTTCGAGCGCAGCTGAGCGGTCCATGCTTAGTGAGGTGTAGGGGGGGGGAGGGAAGAGACAGGAGGTAGGGGGGAGGGTGATGAGGAGCACAAGAAAAGCAAACTAGATAGAAAAATGTTTTGGCAAATGCCTTGGCTTGTACAATTAACTTGAGGATGCTTTAATGACACCTAAACTACTAACTTGAGGATACTTTAACACCTAGAGAACCCTTTGCTAAACTAAAGAATCGCTTTAATAGTGACACCCCCCTTCCACGACTTGCCCCCCTCCAAATTTACAAAGTCCTTGACGCTGCCGTTCTCAACGCACACCATCCGGTGGAACCCGTCCTTGGGCTCAAAGTCAGACATCCCCTTGGCAGTCTCGGTCCAGGGGTTCCACACCACAGTGTCGAGCGTGTTGTTGGCATCAATCTCAAACAGCTTCTTGCCGTCGATCTCAATCGACAGCTGCGACGGCGTCCCGCCATACACCCGGTCGACCTCGCCGCTGAACGTCACCTTTGGGTTGGTCTCCTCCGCGTGAGCCCCAGCGACCTTGTTCCAGTAGGTCAGGCCGCTCAGGCCGTTAATGCCGACCTTTTCAACCTCGGGAACGGCAAAGTACGTGTGGAAGAGCACGTTGAAGTCAAACGCCTTGGACCCGGCGTTCTCCACGTCAAGAGAGATCGCCAGCGCCTGCTCCTTGAGCGACACCGTGTACACCAGCGTGAAATCGTACGGCCATGCCTCGGCAAACTTGCCAATCTGCTCGGGGCCCAGCCCAAACTGCACCGTGGTCTCGTCGGTCTGCCCGAGCAGCTCCCAGTTGACGCTGCGGGCAAACCCGTGCTGGGGCAGATCCTTGGTCGCCGCGTGCTCGGCATTGGGCGGCCCGAACCGCGGGAACACCAGCGGGATACCTCCCCGCACCGCCCTCGAGCCGTCGAGCTTGCTGCCGGAGCTCAGCCACAGCTGCTCCTTGCCGGCGATCCTCCACGAGGTCACCGTCGCGCCAAACTCCAAAACCTCAACAGAGGCGTTGCCATTGGCAATTTTCACCCGTCCAGATTCCACTTGCACTGTCATGTCAGCTTGAGCCTTACTGCACCAACCTGCGGCTGGGAGAAGTGATGCACAACCCATGCATACCGTGCATCTCGTCAACAACTATTCTGCAACAGATGCAAAACCAACCCCACGCCAGGCCTGATGCTCAGAAAAAAAAAAAGCCGCATCGGCATGCATCATCGTTTGCTGCGCCCTGCCATATGTACTCGACATGCGAGCTCTTGCCTCCCTTGCTTAGCCACAGCTGCCAAAGATGCCCCCATCTTTGGATCCGCAGTTTAGCAATATCACGTCAATATTCGACATGTGGCTACCTGTGGTGGCCAAGTTGCGTGGCTTTGAGGGCGTCCCCGCAAACGGCTCCGGCATCCTGCCTGTGCTCAATTATCTCAAAGACTATGAGCCCGACGCCCTCACGCCACAAACAAAAGACATGCTCGGTGCAATGCTGCCAAATATCCTCGGGGGATACCCGGAGAACAGAATAAACGAGTTTGCATGGGACGGACTTTTCATTGCCATCAACTTTATCGTATTTTGGGCATCGCTGGTGGTGTTCGCCAAAGACTATAGGCGCGGGCACTTTTTCTACCCCCTGCTGCTAATATGCCTCTACTCACTGCTCTGCTTTATCGGCTTTACCTGCCGCTACCGCTGGTCCTACGACCTCACCAACATTTCCATGGGTGTGGCCTCGCTGCTTCAGGTGCAGTACGCTCCGTACTTTCTCACATTTTGCAACCTGATCTTTGCCCAGCGGATCTGCAATTGGAAGCGGCCCAAGGAGTTTGTCTACGACATCATGTTCGCGCTGTTCTACACCTTGGGGTTTGTGTCTTTCACCTTGACTGTGACGGCACAGTTGATTCCCTTCAATTATATTCTCACAACTCGTCAACTTCATGCGCTGCGCTCGATCCTCATGGCGGGCTGTTTACTCGAGGTCGTCTTCACCATTGTGGCGTTCCCGTTTGTCTACATCACTGCGTCGCTGCCACAGCGCCATGATAACTTGCTCCCAGTGTATCAGGCGGATTGGATTCAAGGAGCAGACCTTTTCTACTACCCAATACCTACCCACCGCACCATCAACTATAACCGATATCCCAAGGTTATTCGCATCATTCCGACCATTGAGGCTCCTAGCGGTGGTGCGTGCAAGTGCTTGAGTAGGCCACTGCTCCCAGGGGCACCAAAAATCCTCCACGGCCACCTGATTGTTTTGGTTTCCTCAGTGGCTCTCACCGCAATGCCCTTGCTGCGGTTTTTTTCATCACTAAACACGTACAAAGGAGGCCAATCACAGTACATTATCGGCTTGGATCCTGTACGGTACACGCATTTGTGGTTCCCCCAAAACCCTATAGCCCTATGGGTGTTTTTCGGCTGCATACCCACAGCGGTCGTTTGCTTTTGGCTTTTGACCAGGATAGATTTGAGGTTCTATCTACCCCCTATTTATTGGAGAAAGGGCGACGGTGCCACCGAAAAACTCCAGACTATTTACGAGACTCTCACTTAATTTTTATAGATTAACGATTACCTAGAAATTCGGGGGGATGGCAGTGTGGACCAAGGGCAAGAGATGTGGCCAGGACAACTGCCCTTCGCGATTCTGGACAGTGATTGATGGCCGCCAGGTATGCCAGCATGGCCACATGAGCCAGACCGTAGAGGCTGCGCAGGACGAAGAGGACGAAGTCCGGGGCCGTCAAATACACATCAAAAAGGATGCCGTAGCGCGTGAAACTACACAAGAAAGCACAGTTTTTGGAGAGGCAGCGTTTAAACGCAGGTTTTCTGCGCTTTTGCTTATTCTCAAGCACCAAATCAACTTTCTCACGGAAAAGTACGCCTTGAGTAAACACTTTGAACACGTTGTGCGTACGTTATTTATTAAATGGGCAAACCAGACAAATCTGTCTCTTTTCGGCGACTCTCGTACTACACCCTACTCGCTAAACTTGCTCGTTCTGTTGCGGCTGGGTGCGCACTATGTTAATGCCCCTGTTTACTTTATGGACTTGCTCCATCATGTCAAGACGGGCGAATTGGCGTACATGTGGCCGCGACAAGTACCTGGAGTACAGGACCTGCTCAAGGACGTGAAATTCATCTACTCTCCGGTGGACCAAAAGGACCTTCCTCAATTGCAGCCATTCCAGAAGCTATTCGCCAAGATGCAAGCAAAACTAGACCTTCGACCTGATCCCTTTGATGTGCGACCTCTTGTTTTGAAGCTCGTGCGGTATTTGTTTCTACCCCCACCTGTATTTACCGTCGCTGTGAGGCTCTTGGACTTTTGCCGCCCATCTATAAACGTCAAAGACGCCGAGACACGCGCAGGCGCATGTGTTTGGACAGCTCTCAAGCTTGTGTATGCGTTTGGCCAGGCGAAGCAGATTGGAGACGCTCCGAACTGGAACGTCTGGTCGGATTTGACACGCAAGTACTGGAACGACAAGGACTGGTTCTGGTCTGCAGATGAGCGCGATGTAGAGAGCTGGGACTCGAGTGCCGAGCAAGAGTTTTTGGACTTTTATCGTCTAGTGTTTGGATGTGATTTGGTGGTGCCCAAAAGCATCTCACAGGAACGACTATTTGCGATGCTCCCACTGCTCAAATCTTATCAAAAGCGCTCTCACCAAGACGATGAGAGCGTTTATGATGAGCTGTTTGCGGCTCTTCAATCAACGCGTGCCCTAACCCCACATGCTGTGGTGGAGACCTACCGACTGCATGACGACCTCACAGATTTGGATCCCCCCAGCGAAGTGCTTCAGGATTGTCTTTGTCTTTTGCTGGGCACCACTGCTCCTGGTCTTGAGGAACAGATGCGCATTGTCGAGCGGCGATTACGGCTGCAAAGCACAAAATGAGTCTTCGCCGAGCGCGCTCGAGGCGCGCACAAAAAACACCCAAACGTACGCAGTACACTACAATTCGTCTCTAATTATTTATTCAAATCCGATTTTCAGCTTCCTGGCTGGACGCATGCGGCATGCATGGTGCTGCTGCAGCTGCTGCATTCTGCTCCATTAAAAAGGAGGGACTGTCTCAGATGCCATTCTGGATGGGGCTGTTGAGAAACCACAGCCAAAGACTCAAGGCGACTCCAAGCCTCAGGATCAAGCGATTCTTCAAGTCGCTGCGTGGCGAGCCTCGAGTCGGCAGCGACAATACACCCATCAGGGCTGTGGACCGCCAGTCATATCACCGCGCGCCTTCACTTTCCGAGTTTGAGTTTGGCATTGAGGAGGCTTCAACTAATGTGGCTCGATCTGAATCTGAACAGGCCGCGGCCACAGGCACGCCGCAGCGGACTCTCCAAATTGAGGGTGGACACGATCTGTCGCGTCAGATTTCGCCTCATCGCTCGCCGCCAAATCAGCCGTATGCATCTGGAAGCAGCGTATCTGGCGGCGAGTGCGAGCCACAAACTTCGGGGTCAATGTCGTACAGCTCAACAGAGTGCGACATTCCTTCAACGTCCCCACTACGCCCACCTCGCAGGGAATCTGTAGTTTTGATCCCTCCCAAGAGTCCGTTTAGGCTCATTTCACCAGTTTCACCTGTTGTAGAGCACGTGGAGGATTTGAGCTCAGAGACGAGCTCTGTGTACTCGGAACGCTCTGAGGAGCTCAACCTCGCGCCCGCGCCCATGCCAGCACCCGCGCCCGCGCCCGCGGCGAGCAATCTGCGACCTTATTTACAAGATATGAGGGCGCATATCAGCAGCAACCCGTTTGCAGTGCCTGCCGCAGTTCGGTCCAAGCCCAAGCCCAAGACTCGGCCCATGGCAGCGCGAGTGCCACAGTTGGTGCGCCAGTCGGTTATGAGTGAGTTTATATTCGCATCCACCAAAATTAAGAGCCGCCAAAGTAGGGCCTTTGATCAGGACCTCCAGTCTCACTACCAGGAACACCAACGGTACAAGGCGCAGACTCGCAGAGAGTCGTCGACTATCAGGTCGAGCAGGATTGACAGCAGGCGCGTGAGTGTTGCATCTTCTATGGCCAGCATGCTGCCCTACATTCTCAAGTTCAACAGCGAAGAGTGGGAGCACCCCGCGCCCAAAGCTGAGCGCACTCAAGCGTCGTTTGCCAGCAGCTTGCTGCACGACGATAACGCTGTGCCTGAGCTGTCCACCCCGCAGCAAATTGAACGGATTTTGGCGCAGCAGAGCACGGCATCACTCGCACAGCCGCCAAAGATTGCAAAGATCAGGGTCGAGGAGCAGCTACTTGCATGCGAATCGAGTGTTGCAGATTATGCCTCGTCGCTTGACCGAGAGTTTGAGCAGTATCAAGGAGTTGAGCCAGACTCTGAGTTTCGCGAACGGATCTTGCGGAAAAATTATCCCGTGCGGCGCCGCATTCGGTTCCTGGACAAGGATTTGCCTGCGCTGCCTGCATGGACAAGGGCCCTGAAGATGCACGAGGAAGAGCCCATGCTGAGCAGTGCACCCATTGTGGAGCAACCCTCTAGGATAAACTTGCTTTGCCAAAAATTTAAACTGACATAGTGATTTTTTTCTATCTTGCCTAATACACCATAAATGAGCCTGGTAGACGCAGGCTTTGTGGTACCAATTCCCGAATTTTTGCAGACCTTGCAACCCGAAATGCTCAGCCAGGGTGCAGAGGCGCTGACGCTGCTGGCCCAGAACCCCAATGACAAGAACCAAAAGTGCGTGGTGAAATTCCGGCCGTCAAAGGCGTATAGGATCGCCGAGCTCGACAAGCAGCTGCGCAAGAAGCGCACGACCGCGGAGGTCAAAGTTTTGCAGAAGCTGCAGACCGCGGGGGTGCCGTGCCCAGCCTACATCAAGGACGATGTTCGCAACGGCGTTGTTTACATGGAGTATATTCAAGGGCGCACCCTCAAGGTGTTTACCTGGGACGCCAAGGAAGATCTCGAGGCTGTAAAGCCGCTCTTTAGGCAATTTGGTCGTGTGGTTGCCAGGATGCACCAGGTCAATGTCACGCATGGCGATCTCACTACTTCAAACGCGCTCGTATCGGGGGATGAACTCAAGCTAATTGACTTTGGGCTCAGCAATATGTCTGCCAACATTGAGGATAAAGCGGTTGACATTTACGTTTTGGAGAGGGCGGTGGAGAGCACGCATGCGATGCATGCGCAGACGCTTGTGGCCGAAGTGCTGCTGGGATACCAGGAGAAGTTTGAGGATACTGAGCAGTACAAGCAGATAACCCACCGGCTGGAGACAGTGCGCCAGAGGGGTCGTAAACGCAGTATGCTTGGCTAGATATTTATAGGATGGAGATAGGTAGTTTTTCTTCATCGCAATGTGCCTAATTTGTTCAATTTCTCAAGCTAGACTAGGAGGTGCATACGGAGTTTACATGTGCATATTGATTAGGATCCACATAATTTTTCGATCTTGAACATGGCTCACATCACTAAACTCACTCGCATTTCTCAATGCTTTATTAAATAGACTAGCAGCACCACATACTCTTGAAATGGACCTCGCGGTCAAACCAGACCGTGGCGAACCGCCGTAGAAAAGCCCTGTCGCTGCTGCTCAAAGGGTCCAGGCCTAGTTGCATGATATCGTCCACCCCTAAAACAAGCACGTCGTGCTGCTCGGCGAGCGCCGCAAAGTTCCGAAGCAGGTGCCGGGTGTAGTCGTGAAACAGTCCGACCAGCGCGACACCCTCGAGGTCCTGGGTATCCTGCGGCTCGGGGTCGTTCACAAGGCACGTGTCGCCGGCAGAGGCCCACCACAGCAGGCCCTGGGCAGCGCTTTCAAAAACCTGGTCCAGCGCCGAGAACGAGTTGGGCACATAGGCGGGCAGCAGCTTTGGCGCGTGCACCGCGAACCGGTGGCGGTCACGGTAGGTGGGGCGCAGCGCGGTGCCGTCTATTGATCGAAGGGTGGTGTCGAGCACGAGCTCGCAAAAGTCGCGGTCGGGCATGACCAGCAGCGAGTCGGTTGTGCAAGCAACAAAGCTGTCGAGGGTTCGGAGTTTCTGGCTGTCAATCAGGGTGACATTGTAGAGACACTTGTAGGCCAGGTCTGGGTGCGAGCCGGGCAGTAGCGACGCCACATCGCTGGGGATAGTGCCGAGCAGGCTGATGAGGTAGCTCAGCTGGCATAGCCTGCGCACGCTCAGGGAGGTTGGCTGGTGCAGCAGCAACTTGTCGCGCGCAAGGCCTGCCTTCCACAGCTGAAAGATCTGGGGGCCAAAGGTCTGGATAAAGTCCGGGGCCACCAGCAGGGGGTGCGAGGTCGAGTCGAGGAACGGCTCCGAGTGGCCCTCGAGGATGTTGACGTCGCCAACAACAATGAATTTCTCCAAAAGGCCGCGCAGCCATGTCTCAAGCTTGTAGGGGGCCTGGTCGGCCATTGCCGCGAGCGAGTAGACCCTGACGGCGTTCCTGCCGGGGGGACCCCCAAAGGAGCCCCCGGAGGAGCCCCCGGAGGAGCCCCCCGGCCCCGCAAAGGGCCGCGCAGAGAACACGGCGCACCCCAGTTTGTTGCCGTGCTCAAAGTAGATTGTGTCGGAGACGACGTCGTGCAGGCCGCTGGGGATCATCTGGAACTCGATGCCCTCGAGGTCCGGGGCGTCCTTGCTGGCCCAAATCACGCGGTTGCCGACGCGGACGTCAAACTCGGCGAGCACGAGCGATGACATTGCTGCGCGGGTTGGAGCGAGAGTGCGGGGTGCGGGTTAATGCTCATGCTCTATGCTTTATTTAATCTCTGGCGCACAAAGGCGGCCATGTCGACCTTGCTCAAGTCGCGGTTCTTGAGCCACGGGTGGTCGAGCAGCTCGGCGTACGAGGGGCGCCTGGCGGGGTTCTTTTCGAGGCACTTGGCGACGAACGAGCACGCGTCGGCGCTGTACACCTGCGGGTCGAGCTCTGGGGCTAGCCCGTCCACGATCGCTGTGAGTTGGGAGAAGATGTTTGAGTAGGCCTCCTGCGGGTAGGGGTAGGTCCCCGAGGCCATCTCGATTGTGCTGAGGCCCAGGCTCCAAATATCACTCTCCACGGTATAAGTTAGTTGCGCCATGTTGCCGCCGGTGCGGATGCGCTCGGGGGCCATGTAGGCCTGGCAGCCGACGTTTGTCTTTGCTATCGAGGCGACCAGGTTGCCCGAGACGCCAAAATCGCAGAGCTTGACCACGCCCTGCGTGCTGCACAGGATGTTTGTCGGCTTGACGTCGCGGTGGATGATGTTGTACTGGTCCTTGAGCGCCTTGAGCGACTGCACCGTGCGCTCGACGATGAACGCCAGCTCGTCCTCGGGGACGCCGCCGGTGTAGATCTTGTTGATTGACCCGCCGTCCATGTACTCCATGCACACGTACACGCTGCTCTCGCAAAAGAACGCGCCGTAAAACTCGACGATGTTGACCAGGTTTGCTCGGTGCAGCACGTCGAGCTCCATGATGATCTGGGCAAACGCCTGCTCGTCCAGCTCGAGCCGGATCTCCTTCATGGCCATAATTACATTAGTTGGTTTGTGCAGCACCTTGGTCACGGTGCCGTAGTTGCCGGCGCCGAGCTCCTCGAGGATCTCGAGCTCCGAGAGCGCGATGCGGAAGGACGTGCCGTTGGAGAAGTCGATTCCCTGCGAGTGCAGGGCAGCCTTGCCCGCAAAGTTGAGGCTCCCCGTCTTGACGTCAATGTACTTTGTGTAGCTGCCAAACAGGTTGGCCTTGGGCGGGGCGGCCGTCTTTTCGGGCAGGGTGCCGAGGGAGAAGCCAGGGTTGCGGCGGCGCGGTGGGTTTGAGGGCGGCGCGGCAGACGGGGCGCCCCCTAGGGCTCCCCCTGGTACCCGCCCAGGCACTCCACTAGGGGTCTTTGCTGGGAGTGACCCCAACCCGTCCGGCGGGGGCATCCTCGGCGGCGTAAAGCCCCGGCGGTCACTCAGGCTCTTGCCTGCGCCCGAATCCCGGCGCGGGCGGCTCGCTGCGAGGGCGAGAATGCGTGCCTGCAGGTCCGTGCCGTTCAGGCTCGCCGCCACGGGCGCCACGGGCGCCGCGGGCGCCGCCGCGGGCGCCGCCGACACAGCAGGCGCACTCGGCTGGCCCGAAACTTTCGGTTTGGGCTCCTGCTCGCCCTTCACTTGCAGGTCTCGCATCTCCTTTGCGAGATCTTCTGGCGGGCCGCCTGTCATGAGTAATGGCTGGGGTTGAGCTTCCTTTGAGGGTGAGGGCTCTAGATTGCGCATCAGTCCGGGGAGGTGATTTCTGGTTGGGTCCACAGTTTGATAGTGGCTTGGCTTGCACGTGGTGCGGGCATGCGCCGTACCTGCATTCCTTTATACTTGGACGTACTGCAGACACCTGCATAAATGTGCTTTGGCATGCAGGAGCTATTTATAGCTGGTGTTTCCTCTGTTGGGGACTGGGCAGAGCGGGGAGTGGCAGTGCCAAGTAGTATGGGAGCAGCAGCAATTAGCCTGGGCGCGAGCCTACGCGAGCTCACACCCGAGCCTCGGCACGAGCCTCAGCCTATCACCCCAACCACCCCCCTGCATGTTAGAATGATCCCGCAGACGACGATTAACCCAATGCATTCTTCTATAAATAACTATGCGAAATTGAAGCTCTTTGCCCGGGGCCGCCGCGGCTTGTCGCCGCTCGTGGCAGACACCCGCGAGAGGGTCGGCCGCAGGAGCGTGGCCGAGCGGCGGATCTTGCTCACGTTCGAGTTGACCGTCGAGAGCCAGTTCTGGTCGCTTTCGTCGTCAAAATCCAGATTCTGCAGGTCGCGACCCCACTGCTGCTGGATCTCATCGTGGGTGTCGACCATGTCGCGCTTCACCATGATGGCTCGGTCCACATTGTACGGCAGCCCGCGGTGCCGCCCGCGCAGCATCAGGAAAATCACCACCAGCTTGGCGACCGTGTTGAACTTGCCCGACAGCGCATACGACACGCCCGGGTACCCCGCAGAGATGCCCACCGTGGAGTAGGCGCTCATGAGCTCAAAGAAAACCCCCAGAAAGGTCATGTTGCCGTCGCTGATCTCGTGGTCCTCGCAGATGCACACAACAAACAGCCCCAAAAACAGAATCCACAGGTCGTGGCTCAGCTGGCGCTGGATGTGGGTCGTGAAGGGCTTGGCGGTGTGCATGTTGTTGGTGCGCCCCGTCTTGACGCTCGAGTCGTCGCCCTCGAGCTCGGGGTAAAACACCCCCAGCGTCTGCTCCTCGTACACGTTTGTGTTGCGCACAGAGATGGCGATCGGAAACACCGACACGTACATCATGAAAATGTAGCTCAGCTGCACGCTGGGGCGTACTTGTGCAATGTTGATGATGTTGAACCCGGCGGTGCGCAAACAAATGGCCTGGTACAGGCCAACCATAAACTTGTAGCCTCCAGGGAGCCCCGCGACGACGACGCCGTGGAACTCGATCGCCAAAAACACCACAACGTCAACCACATTCAGCGCCAAAATCACGCCAACAAGAATCCAAGTCGACTTGCTGGGAAATAGCAGCAAAAAGCACCGACGCGGGTGGTCCAGCAGAAACCCAATCGACTCGCGCGTCGCGCCGCCAACCGGCACCAAATGGTACATGCACCACAGTACAAGCCGCAAAAACACCGGCTGGGCAATGTCGCCCGCCAGCATGATGGGGATCGTCCATATTGGCACATAGGCGCTCTTTTGAAACATAGTCATGCTCTGGGGGCTCAGCGAGTAGCCATAATTAAAGAATGCAGACGTACCAGTAAAGATCCCGTTCCACGCGGCATTGTACCCCTCGGCCTCAAACTGCTCCTTGTAGGAGGCGCGGCTGGCGCACCATGGGGCCAAGACGACCCACGATAGCAGCAGCCAAAACAAAAAGTAGCACACCAAAACCTTCGAGAGCAGCTTGAGGGCGCGGTACTCGACGCCGCCAAGCTCTTCCTTTTGCTCCTTGGTCAGGCCTACAAACACCGAACCCGTGATGGTTGGGGTGTAGCTGAGGTAGTTTCCGGTCATTGTGCGGGCCGGCTTGGACGTGCTCTGCCGTCTGAGCCTGCGCGGGGCCGTCCTTGTGTCTGTGTCGACGCGCCTGTTTGGCCTGGGCAGGTCGAACTTGATTGCCTGCTCCTCGCTCTCCTTTTCAATGTCTGCTGGGTGCCGCACCACTAGCGGGGGGCCCTCGCCTTCATCCAGTGACTCGCGGTCGCGGAACCCCGACGTGCTGCCGCTCTCTTGCTCAATCTCCATGGGGTGCTTGACCACGAGAGCAGGGCCCTCGCCCTCGTCGCAGTCGTCCTCCTCGTCGTCAAACGTGCGGCTGCGGGGCCGCAGGTGCTCGCGGGCCCTGATTTGCATCATGTTGAGACTGCGCACAACGTCTGCGGCATGGTTGCGCACCTCGACGGAGCCGCGCCGCTGCTGGGTGCGCGTGCGGGTGCGCGTGTTGATACGGCGGGCCTTGCTCTGCATGCGCGACCGCTCGTTGATGTTTTCAAAGTGTTTTTCATACAGCCAGATGCGAAACAGCACGATGCCCCAATTGATCACCAGCGTGTGGGTGAGGGCACTGAAAATCAGCATGAATATCTGCTGGTAGAGCGGCAGATCGTTGCCAGTCAATGGGCCCATACCGGTGTTGGTGCAGGTGCTCACCGAGAGATAGAGCGCGTCCGTGTAGCTCATGTTTTTCATCGGGTAGATGATCCACGACAAAATTAAGCTGGTGGCGATCATAAACGCATAGTGCATCCCCATAAAAGACGTGGCAAACGCCAGCGCCCGCGACCATCCCGTTTTTAGCAGCCGCTCTACGTGGCTGCGCAGCAGAGACCAAGCGGAATCCGCAGAGTCCATGCTTAGCGAGGGGTACGAACGGCTGAGGCAACAAGGAGCAAATAAGCGGCTATGTACATTAGGGATAAGCGTCTCTAAGAAATTTATAGTTTGGTCTCCGCAGCAAGCACCACCAGGGCACAAACGCTCGCCTGTCTGCGCACGTGCAAAACATGCTGCACGTGACCGTAGCGAGAAATTACATTCTTGCCAAAATGAGTGGCTCGCCGGCGCCGCGTGGGCAAAAACCCGGCAAGACGCACCCCAAGGCAGCCAAAGGGCGCAAGAAATCCGCGCAGACCCTGCCAAAGGTCAGGCTTATGGCGCCCTTCACCATTCAGTGCGACTCGCCAAAGTGCGCCAAGACCATCTACAAGTCTACGAAATTCAACGCCCGCAAGCAGACGACAGACGAAACGTACCTGGGGATCAAGATTGTCAGGTTCACCATCCGGTGCCCGGCGTGCGGCCTGCCGATCGAGTTTCAGACCGACCCCCAGACCTCAGACTACAAGCTGGTTAGCGGGGCGAGGCTGCTGGTTGCCCGCGTAGAAGAGACGCCGGAAGAAAAGCTTGCACGACTAGAGGCCAAGAAAGAATCCGATCCACTGCAGGAGCTCGAGGCCAAGGCCGCAGCAAACAAATCAGAGGCAGACAGGGACCGCGAGGTGTTTGAGCTGTACAAGCAGGCGGCCAGCGCAGCCAGGTTTGTGCCTCGCAATGTCAGGCGATGAAAATGCAAACTGTAGATTATGCTATAGAGGGATGCAGAGCGGTCTACGGGGCTATCAATCTCTGGGCAGGATGGCGTTGATGCACTGGACCACGCCGCCCTCGTTGTGGTGGGGCGCCCGGAAGTTGGCGACCTTGGCAACGTCGGGGTGCGCGTTGGCCATTGCAAAACTGATGCCAACAGACTGGAGCATCTCCAGGTCGTTGAGGTAGTCGCCAAACGCGACCGTCTGGTCCTCGGTGACGTCGAGCGCCTTTTGCATGGCGCGCACCGCAACACCCTTGTTAACGGTCGGGTCCATAATGTCAATCCAGTACTTGGACGACACAACCACCGAGAGCTCGGGCTCAAAGTGCGCAAAGTGCTCGCGGCACACCTCGGCGTCATTAAAGTCAAACACCGCGTACTTGAGGATCTTGTCGGGGATATCGTTCATGCTGTCTACAACAGCGCACTCGCAGTAGTACTCGCGCACCTTCTTGAGGAACGCGGGGTCCTTGCGCTCGGTGTATGCAGACTTGTGGCCGCACACGACGAGCCCGGTATCGCGACCGGCTTCAGCGGCCTTGAGAACCTGGGCCTCGAGAATATCCACCCACTTGGAGTCCATGCAGGTCGCGCTCACAATCTCGTTGTTGTGGACAACCATGTTGCCGTTCTCGGCAATGAAGCTCATGTTCTCGGCCTCGGGGCCAAACGACTTGCGCAGAGTGGCAAGCTGGCGGCCAGAAGCGGGCATGAACGGGATTCCGCGCTCCTGAAGCTCCTTGTAGGTATCCCAAAATCCAGGAGGCAAGGTGGAGTCCTCACGCAATAGCGTGCCGTCCATATCAGAGCAGATAAGGCGAGGATCAGCTGAAAGAGGGATGGAGGGTCTGACGGTCGGGGACATGGGATGAACTTTGGTGCAACCTGGAATTGACTCTGTATTAATAGCAATGTTGTCGCGCAAGAATCCCTATGCGCGGTGACGTCATCTGATTAACGGCTGCCTCCCTTGATCCGACTGAAAAATGCAAATTGCTGCTGATGCAATTGCCGGCAATGGCCGCAGGGGGGCCGAGACAAGCGCCTTTTAGTTCTTGCTCGGTCGGATTTATCTGGCCGGTTCGCTATCTAGGGTTTCTGGCTACTTTGCAGTGATTAAAAAAAAAAAAGAGACATTTGTAAGATGCATATGCGGGTAGCTATTGCCTGCCAGGCCTTGGCCGCTGCTGCTTGCTTTCAAGTCTGTCTATCTAAATTTACCCATCTCATAGTCTTTAAAAGCCTGCACAATTTGCTTGTTGGTGTTCATCACCATCGGTCCGTACGAGACATAGTCCTCGTCAATTGGCTCGCCAGCCATCACCACAAACTCAGCGTCGGCCAGCGCCTTGATTTCAAGAGCAGAGCCCTCGCGCGAGAGCGCCGCGAGGCCCCGGGCACCTACAACCGCACCACCGACGCTTATCTCGCCGCGGCGAACCAGAATTGCAGTCACCCAGTTGGGGAAACTAAATGCGGCTGTAGCACCTTTGCGCAACTTTGCAGAAAGTAGGCTCATGGGGGTGAAGGTCTTGGCAGGGCCACGCACACCGTTGTGCTCGCCTGCAATGACTTGGATCTCGCCCCCATTGTCAAGTTCTAGGGTGGGAATCTTTTCCTTTGTGATGGCCTGGTACCCAGGCTTTGACATTTTCTTCTTGCTGGGCAGGTTCACCCACAGCTGCAGCATCTCGAGCGTGCCGCCAGTCTTTGTGAAATTTGACGAGTGCATCTCAGAGTGCTCAATGCCAGCGCCCGCAGTCATCCACTGCACGTCACCGGGATAAATAGTGTCGCTCTTTCCGAGCGAATCAGTGTGGGTGATTTCGCCCTGGTAGGCGATTGTAACAGTCTCGAAACCGCGATGAGGGTGCATTCCCACGCCGCGGGGCCGGCGCGCGGGCTTGAACTCGTAGGGTGCCCCATAGTCGAGCATGATGAACGGGTTGAGCACCTTGCCCAGCGAGCGGGTATCGATGCATTGGTACACGGGCAGGCCATCGCCCACCCAGTGCATGCTGTTGCCTGAGACGGTTTTAATTACGCGTTTGTAGTCCATGTGGTGTGCGCATTGCCTTGCATTTATATAGGCCGGGTCTGCGTCGCGACTCCGGCGACGTGCATATCGGTATTCCGGAAGCTTCAGAAAAACGTCCAAAATCCAAATTCTAGCAATTTAAACCAAAGTCATAACATAAAGAAAGAAAATAAATACAAACCTACTGAAGGTCAGGAATATCGAGGTGGAAGTAGTCCTGGTTGGTCGGCAGCACGCTGAGGAGCGGTTGCTGGTCGCCGTTCTTTCCCTTGGCGGCCTGGCTCTCAATATCCAAGTCTGTGTCGCCCTTCTTTGCCAGGGCGTACTGCTTGTGGACCTGCACCTCAACGTCGCGGGGACCAAACCCGCCATAGACAATGGCGCGGCGCTGCCACTCGCCCAGCACGCCGACAAAGTGGAACTCCACGTCGCGGTTGGCGTACTTGAGAAGCTCCTGCTTGGTGTCCCACAGAGTCGTGATTGCGGTCAGGTCAATGTGAGGGGTCGCGCTGAGATCAAACACGATTGCGCGCAGGAACGGGCGATTGTCCACGAAATTAGGGTCGTACTTGCGGTTCCTGGGGCCATGGTCGTTCCAGGGGCGGTCGCCGAGCTTGACGTGCTGTGTCTGGTCGATATCGCGCTTTGTGTGCTTGCGAACATACACCACGAGCTCGTCGCACTGGCGGCCAACATTGGGGTACAAAAGAGACTCGTTGAAGCGATACACAAACACTCCGGGGGCGGGCGGGGTGATGGTCACCTCGGGGTTGATGCCCTTGTAGTCGAGCGGCACCCACTTGAAGCCGCTGCCCACAGCCGGGGTGGGCGCGTAGCCACCAACCACGTTGTTGCTGGCCTGGGGCTTGAGGTCCTTGGCCTTGTCGTCCTGGCCAAAGTCCTCAATGTCAATCTCCTCGGTGCCCGAGTTGGACACATTGCCGTCCTGCTTGAGAGGGGTCTGAGGCTCCTCATCAACGAGCACAACGTTGTTGACCTTGGTGTACTCGAGGCGGCCCAGGAACTGGCCCGTGGCAAAAGACACGCGCAGCAGCAGCCACACTAGCGAAGCGGCGATTGAAAAGTAGATACCGCTTTCGATCGAGACAAACACGCACAAAAAGATATCAACCAAAAAGATCAAAAACTCGAGCGGGTTGATGAGCCAGAACTTGTACGAGGCCTTCCAGTTGGCAATCAAGTCAACCACTGCGTGGATAATAACGGCGCTCAGCGAGGCCTTGGAGATCCAGTAAAACGAGCTAGTGAGACCGTAGATGGCAACAAGCACGCACACACCGGTAAACAAGCCCGAGAGGGGAGTGCGAACACCGCACTTGGCCTTGAGGGCAGTGCGGCTGAACGAGCCCGTCGAGGGGTATGCCTGGAAAAAGTGGCCAACCAGGTTGGTGGCGCCAATAGCAATGAGCTCCTGGTTGGGGTTGATGCGGTAGTCGTTGACACGGCCAAACGACTTGGCGATGGCAATGTGCTCAAGCAGCAGAATGATGGTGGCGATGGGCAGGTGCGAGGCCAGGGCATTGACCACCTTGGTCTCAACGGGGTGGACGCCGACATCGTGAAGGCCGCTGGGAACGGTGCCGAGCAACGAGATGGGGAACTTTTTCTTTTCAGTGTACTTGGGGTGGTGGCACACGCCCCACGAGATGAGGGTCGAGAAAATAATCACAAACGCGTTGCGCAGGTTGTTGATGTAGAAAAAGACCTTTTGGTAGCGAGGGAACTTGCGTCCGAGGTAGTCGCACGAGAACTTGATGGCAAACAAGACAAACAGAGACACCAGGCCAAACGCAGCGTCCAGGTTGGAGTGCTTGAGCTGCTTGAGGGTGTTGACCACAACCAGGTACGAGGTGGCTCTCGAGTCGAGCCTCTTGGAGAGACCCATCAAACCGGGAACCTGACCAACAATAATCGTAAAGGCCGAGCCGCTCATAAAGCCAAGCACCGAGGGCATGGAGATGTACTCGAGCAAGAAGCCAAAGCGGATCAGGCCAATGCCCATTGTGATACCTCCACACAGCAGTGAGAGGGTGCCGGCAATCTTGGGGGCGTCAGCCTCAGTCAACTCGGGGACCTTTTTGAGGACGGCGTGGATGATGGTGTAGGTCTCGGAGGACATGACCGCGACGGGGCCAATGCAAACGTCCTTGGATGTGGCAAATATAGCATAGAGGCAAGCGCCAATAAATGAAGAGTAAAGGCCGTACTGCACGGGCAAGCCGGCAATTTGCGCATACGACATGGCCTGCGGCACCATAACAATACCGGTGGTGATGCCAGCAACGAGGTCAGAGTAGAGCCATACAAAATTGTAGCGGTAGATCCAAGTCACAATGGGGATTAGACTGAGGAGGTACTCCTTTGTATCTTGCCAGGGGCTGCGCAAAAACCGCTTTGCCTGGCGGTCGACACTAATTACCGGGGCGTCATATCTCGGGACTGAGACAGGGCCTCCGAATTGTTCAGACATGTGTCGAATGAAAATTGCACTCGGGACGCAGATCCATATTTCAATGCTGAATGAGGCGATGTCGAAACGTCACGTGCATGCACACCATAGATGAATCATGCAGCAGATTATGCAGGTCGTGCATATCTCCACGCAGTGGTCCTCGGCGTGCTGTGCTGGGGGCAAGAAAAATCAGCGGTTTACAAGCTCGGACTCTATAAATAACCTAAATCTCGGACAGGGGTGTGAAAATTTTTACCGGCAGGTGCGGCGTTGTCCGCGCTGCGACATTATATTGTGGAGGGCCCTTGCATGTGCTCCATGCATATGCTGGGAAGGAAGAAAGCCAAGTGCCCAGAGTGCCAAGGGGACTGGGCAGCACTGAGCAAATAGTTTACATGAATGAGGTGATGTCCGCGGGCATCTCCTGTATCTTGACACTGTAGTATTTCTCGAGGCTGCGCATCTCGTCCTGGTCCTGGTCGGTGATGAAATTGATGGCAACGCCCTTGCGGCCGAACCGGCCGGAGCGGCCAATTCTGTGCAAGTAGTTTTCTCTGTTTGTGGGCAGGTCATAGTTGACCACCAGCGACACCTGCTGGACGTCTATACCCCTAGCCCAGACATCTGTGCTGATGAGCACGCGAGATATTCCCTGCCTAAACTCATGCATAACCGAGTTTCGCTCCTTTTGTGTCATCTCGCCGTGCATGGCGCTGACGCTAAAGTTGGCCTGCCGCATCTTGCTGGCGAGCCAGTCGACCTTTTTGCGGGTGTTGCAAAAGATCACGCTCTGGGTGATGGTCATGGTATCGTAAAGGTCGCACAGCGTGTCAAATTTCCACTCCTCCTCGCCAACATCAATGTAAAACTGCTTGAGGTCGTCCAGGCTGAGCTGGTCGCGCTTGACGAGGATCTTGACCGGGTCGCTCTGGAACTTGCGGCACATTCCAATAACGTCGTTGGGCAGCGTTGCAGACACAATCACCACCTGGGCCGCGGAGGGCAGCTGCCTGTGAATCTCTGTGATGTCCTTTTGGAACCCCTGCTCGAGGAGCGAGTCTGCCTCGTCGAGCACCATCATCTTGCAGTGCCTTGTAGATATATTTTGGCGCTTGATCATGTCCTTGACGCGGCCAGGAGTGCCGCTAATGACCTTGTGATTTTTTTTGAGCTTCTTCAACTCCTCGCCGACCGACGTGCCGCCGATGCAGGGAACGCATTCCACCCCCATGTAGTCGCCAAGCGCGTTGACTACCTGCGATATTTGCACTGCCAATTCGCGCGTGGGCGAGACGATGATTGCCTGGGTCTCGGGAGACCTGGGGTCGATGCTCTGCAGCATGCCGATGCTAAAGGTGGCTGTTTTGCCGGTGCCGGACTGGGCCTGGGCAATGGTGTCTCTGCCAGACACAATCTGCATAATAGCTCTCGACTGAATGGCGCTGGGGTGGTTAAAACCATAGTTGTAGATGCCGCGCAAGAGGTTGTCTTCGAGGCCCATGTCTTCAAAGGATTTGACCGCCTTGACCTTGTCGCTAACTACAATTTCATGGTCCTTGAGGTCGTCCATGTGTGTGTACGCCTGTTTTTATTGACGCTGGTTAATTAAAAAAAATTTGTAATGCTCGTGCTCGTGGCCGGAGGCACTGCCGCTGGCAAACGCACCATCTGCCAGGCAATCAAGCAGCAAATCACGCGCGAAGACAATCAAATCAAGGTGGAGCTCGTCGACATGGCCGGCTGGCAGCGGGAAAAGTACGGGCCGTCGGTGGACTTTGACGGCCTAATCAAGCACGTCGCGCGGATCAAGGACGCCGTTGTGCTCGTCCACGGCAAGTACGCCCTCTACTCGGAGGAATTGCGGCAGCTCGCAGACTTTAAGCTGTTTGCAGATACCGACAGCGACGAGCAGCTGTCGCAGTGGCTGCTGCGCGATAAGGACACAACCGACATTAACCAGATCTTCAACGAGTACCTCAACTTTGCGCGCGTCGAGTTCCAGACCAAGATCGCCCCAACAAAGGACCATGCGGACGTGCTGCTACCAAGGGGCATGGACGCATCGAGCATCAGCATCCTTTCGCGCAATCTCGTGGACCTGCTGCGCAAGGTGCACAGCGAGGAGCCCGTTGCTCGGGTCGCGCAGATCGATCTGCGTCGCGAGCTACTCCAGGACAGCCGCTATTATTCCGCAACGTGACACCTGTGCGCCTGCCCCACATTACGTCACTGCCATCTAGGTTCCTGCATATTGCGCATCGAAACGTTCAACTTGCAATTTTGTATTTTTATGAGTAGAGTTTACAAATTCCGCGCCTCGCTGTGCCAGATTTCATGGTGGCAGCAATCTGCACCTCTCGCAGCAATCCCCCCCATGGCTATATAGCAAGGGGTGGCGCACCCTGGTGGCTACATATATAGAACACCATGTCGAGGGCAACCGACATTGACGATATTGAGCAGATGTTTTCAGATATTGTGGGCGAGGACGGTGGCCACAATGCATCCACGGCCGCAGCCAGCGCCAAGAGCGCCGCCAAGGGCGCCGCCCTGGAGATCAAGGGCAAGCCGGCTGCTGAGCAGGGGTTTTTCGAGCACAGTGAGACCCCCACCCCAGCCCAGGAGCCGCTCGAGTTTGTTGCGTCCCCAGTGAGACAGACGCAGGAGGTTTTGGCCCGAGCCAGCGCCAGTGCATTGAGCGACGAGCGTACCCCGCAAACCGCCCGCAAAGGCTCCTCGCTCGACATTGTCGAGTCCAAGCCCGAGGTCGAGAGCAAGGACCAACTCTCTAGGGTGGAGTCTGCGTCGTACATTGAGATTCCCAAGCCAAAATCGCTCGTTGACTTTAGAGAGATCAAGGCTGTGGATGCGCCTGCTCAGAGCGAGCTCAGCCCACGCACAGAGCCTGCGAGCCCGGTGCTTGCTCCTTCTCTTGTACCACTGACCAGCATGCCGCGTCACGGCGAGCAAGAGCAAGAGCAAGAGCAAGACAGCGAACGCCACCCCTCCATTGCACTCGAAAAACTCACCCGCGAGGGCGACCACGCCAAGATCCGCGCTGAGCGCGAGTCGACTAGCCAGGGAGTGCTCAGCCCCAACACCTCAAAGGACCCCCTGGGCGACATGGAGAAGGCCATCCGCCGGGCTTCGTCGTCGGCGCCCCCTCGTCGCCCGTTCATTGAGCGCAAGCGCAGCTCCCTCGTTCCGGCAAGTGCCATCGACGACTCTCGCTACGCCGCCCCCAGGGACGAGCCCGTGAGCCGCCGCACGTCGCGACTCGAGTCGATCGCCAGAGAGGGCACCCCCTCCCAGATCCGCAAGGAGCGCGAGTCCACGAGCCAGGGCATTCTCTCGCCCAATTTGAGCAAGGACCCCGTGAGTGACCTGGAGCAGGCCATTCGCAGAGCGTCCTCCGTCTCCCGCAACAGCCTCTCTGTGTCGACACAAGATGCGTTCCGCCGCCGTTTGAGCAGCAACGCCATCGACGACACCGAGGCCGACGCCGCCGTGCAGTCCCCGCGCACCTTTAGACTGCAGAGCATCACCAAGGAGGGCACCCTTGCCGAGATCAGGGCCGAGCGCGAGTCCACCAGCGTCGGGGTGCTCAGCCCGAATACTTCCAAGGACCCCCTCGGCGACATGGAAAAGGCGATCCGCCGCGCGTCCTCGAGCGCAGCCAAGACGCCAATCAAGCCCAAGCGCGACTCGCTCAAGGTCGAAGCCCCCAAGCTGCACCGCCGCTCTTCGAGCGTTGCCGACGCGCCCACGTCCCCGCGCACGTTCAGGCTCCAGTCGCTTGCCCATGAGGGAACCCCCGCTGAGATTCGCAAGGAGCGCGAAAGCACCTCTGAGGGTATTTTGAGCCCCAACAAGTTTGCCGACCCCGAGGACGAGCTGTCCAAGGCCATCCGCCGCGCATCCTCGCACAGCAAGCCCCCGCAGATCCCCAAGTACCGGCGCGCGTCTTCGTTTGCTGTCGACGACGAGGAGGCCGACATCCCGCTCCAGAGCCCTCGCACTGTGCGCCTCGAGAGTTTGACCCGGGAGGGCACCCCTGCGCAGATCCGCGCTGAGCGCGAGTCCACGTCGGAGGGCGTGCTGTCCCCCAATACATCCAAGGACCCCCTCGGCGATATGGAAAAGGCCATCCGCCGCGCGTCACAGGCTAGCACAAAGCGCCCGTCCTTGGTGACCAGACCCTCACTCACTGTGGTGGACACCTCCAAAGAGAGCCCAAGCCGCGCGTCGCGTGACGGAAGCATCTCTGGGCGTAAACGCCGCACCTCCACCGCCTCCCAGGATGCTGCCGCGTCCCCTCCCAAGGATGCCATCAACGAGGCAGCCAAGGAGATTGACTCGCCCGTCGAGATGATGAGGCGGCTGTCCACCTCTGCGGTTGACGAGCCCAAGCAGGAGCCCCAGAGCCCACTGGCAGTGGCTGCCAGCAAGGCCGCTACCGGTTCCGCTACCGGTACCCCCACTGAGATGCTCCCAGTGCAAGAGGTCACCGAGCCACCCACCCCCGCCCCGGAGCTCGAGCCCAAAAAGGTCGACAGCGACACTGTGTATCTCTACACTTCCATGGCGTCGGGCGGTCGTGGAGCCATGCAGAACTTTCAAAAGGCCAGCAGCATTTTGCAGACCTACAACGTGACCTTTACGCCCGTTGAGATCACCCTCGACGAGGAGGCCAGGAAGCTGTGGAAGTACCGCGGGATCAGCAAAAACAAGCAGCTCCCTGCAGTCGTGCGCGACCGCGAAATCAAGCTCGACTTTAACGAGCTCCTCGCGGCGGACGAGGACGAGGAGGTCTCTGAAATCATTTTTGAGGAGTTTTAGTGATTTATTTAGCATTTGTATCTTCTACTTTGGAGCAGCAACATCAGCCCAGCTCCAACTATAAATCGAACTGACAAATTTCCACTTTGAAAAATGTCGCTTGATTCGGACGATGAAGACACAAAAATTGGTCTGACCAGCGTCTCCCTGGGCTATGCGGGCAAACAGGTTGCCCCTCAAAGCCCCCTCGATAATCACATTGGCGGCCTACCCGTTTGGTTTGAAAACACACCTCCCCAGGCCAAATTAATAGAGTGCTCAGAGTGCGGCTCCACGATGGATCTCCTCGTCCAGATCAGTGCCCCGCTCGACAATAAATGGTACGATCGCGTTTTGTACGTATTTGCATGCACAACTCCCTCCTGTCAACGCAAGGACGGCACAATCAAGGCCCTGCGAGGCATTCACAAGACACAGGCGATCGAGGACAGCTATCTCGAGAAACGCGAGCCGGAAATCAGCGCGCCCCAAGTCTCGACGCTCGGCGACACGCTCTTTGGATCTGCCGGCAAGGAGAATCCCTTTGCCAACCCGTTTGCGACTGGGCTACCAGCTCCAGCCAAGCCGTCGCAACCAAAGGAGCAGCCCCCAAAGGAGTCTGCCAAAAAAACAAAATCTGCACCGGTTGTCGGCGGCAGATTCAAGTGCTTTGATATCGAAGTGGAGGAAGAGTACCTCACCGCAGCAGACACAAAAGTTCCCGACAATGTGGTTGTGGATACTGAGGAGGGTGAGGACGGCCCTGAAGTCAAGCTGGACCAAGGGGTCGAGGACCTTATGAGCTCAATCACCGACCCGGTTTTTGGAAGATTCATGGCTCTTATCGACAACAACCCCGATCAGATTTTGAGATATGACCTGCCGCTCGAGCCCGTCGCTTACACCAAGGACGCTCTCTATTCCACATTTGCCAACAACAAGCCCCCGCAGGGTCTTCGCTTTGAGGTTCAGCTCGTACCGCGCCTGATCTCTGAGCTGGAGACTGACGACATGCTCTTGGAGGGTATGGAGTGGGGCACCATTGTGCTTGCCACTCCTCAAGACGACGCGCTCCCCGAGTTGGACTCAAATGGCGTTGGCTACGCGCCCGTCTGGACGGGTGTTCAGTGGGAGCAGCAGCTTCAACACTAACCGGTTGTCAAGTTTTCTATGTACACACTATAAATATCGAGGTTTAACAATCTCTTCATAGCCCTCAATCAGATCGCCCTCTTGAAAGTCCTCCCAGCCTTCAAAGCTGAATCCATATTCGGAGCCCTTGTGGGCTTGGTCGGGGGTCTCCTTGCCATGCTTGATTGACGAGAGCTTGCCCTCAAAGACGATCTTGTTGTTGCGCGTGACCTGGATCAGAGTCTTGTTGGTAAATGTCCCCTTCATAACGCGAACGCCGGCTACAAAGACATGCGACTTTTTCACTGTGATGCGGAACCGCTGGCGAAGCTCGGCCTCGCTAACGATTTTGCGGTGAGCATCGGGCTCGAGCAGAGCAGACAGCTCAGAAGTAATCTGTTCGAGCGCCTTGTAGATGACGTCGTGCTTTCTGATGGTCACCTTGTGCTTTTCAGCAAGCCTCTCAATGGGCTTGGGTACTTGGGTGCTAAAGGCAATGATAGTAGCGCCTGCTGTCTCCGCCCGGAAAATGTCCGTCTCAGTGATGGCGCCGACCGCCGAGTAAAGCACCTTGGCCTTGACCTCGTCGTTGCCTAGCTGGTTGATGCAATCCTCGACAGCTTCAGCAGAGCCTCCTACGTCGGCCTTTACCACGAATTCCAAGATTTTGGGCTCGCCATCACTGTCTGTACTGCTTTTGGCTTCCAGTCCTAGCCTTTTGCGGGCCTCATTACTCTTTTCGATCTTGATCTTTTCATGCTCAATGCGGCGAATCTCATTAATTTCTTCCACGCGATCGGCGACCTTTGCCTCTTCCAAGAGACGCTGCCGGTTGGCAACAACCTTTTTAGCTTCCTCCTCACTGGCAGCTTGCAAGATTGTGTCACCAGGCTCGGGCAAGTCCTTCCAGCCCGATAGCTGAATGGGCACACCAGGCTTGAGGGCTTTGACAGTCTTGTTGTCCACCCGCAATTGGCGGGTTTTGCACCACGAAGTGCCCGCCACAAGAACCTGCTTGGGCTCAAGAGTGCCGCGCTTCATGATAACAGTGGCAGTAGAGCCCATTCCCTTGACCTGCTGGGACTCGACCACAACGCCCTCAACTTTGCCATCCGTGGGGGCACGTACATCTAGCACGTCGATCAGAGCATTGAGAGCACTTTTCAAATCATCAAGCCCGATGTTGCGGGGTACCGAGACTGGAACGCACTGCGTGTCGCCGCCGTACTCCTCAACGTCGACACCGGCGTTGGCCAAATCGGCAATGACCTTGCTGGGGTTGCTGTTGGGTCTGTCCATTTTGGTCAGTGCAACAAGCATAGGCACATTAGCCGACTTGGCGTGCTTTATAGCCTCCTTAGTTTGCGGCATGACCGAGTCGTCCGCGGCAACCACCAGCAAAACAATGTCAGTCAGGTTTGCGCCGCGCTGTCTGAGCTTTAGGAATGCCTCGTGGCCAGGGGTATCCAGAAAGCACACTTTAGTCTTGTCCACTGCGCTGCTAAAGGCACCAATGTGTTGAGTGATTCCGCCCTTTTCGCCGTCCACTACGTGCGAGGACCTAAAATAGTCGAGCAATGTAGTTTTTCCATGATCGACGTGACCCATTAGAGCAATAACGGGCGGCCGCGGTGGGCACTTGTCGAGATTCTCGGTTGACTGGGGGTATAGATCGATGCCATGCTTGTCGTTGATGATTGCGCTGATACCGAATTCCTCGGCAATGAGTTGCGCATCAGTATCGTCAACAATGTGATCTGCGTCCTGCGCACTGTATCCGAGATCCGACATTTTTCTCTGCAGGTCTACAAACCGGACCTTCAAGAGTGTGGCGAGGTTGGCGACAGTGGAGAACTTGGGCAGCACCAAGTTCTTGTCAAACAATAGCCGACTGGTGTGAAATTGCCGCAGCGGAGAGTGTATTCTCGAGATGGCGCTCGAGGCTCTCCAAAGTGGAAATTTCATTTACAAATTAATTGAAATTTTGGAAGTTGTAGGGAGAAAGCGATTATGTAATATAGAGTAGACTAGGCTCCAAGAACGGGGCGCCTAGCTGGAATTGACAAACTTGTCGTTGTTGAAAAGCCCATTGCCCCACTCGTAGCGACGGCTCGGGTTGCCAAAGTGATCTACGTCGGCGTCGGTCAGCTTGGCGCGGCGTTCCTGGAACACTCCGACAAAGTCCTGCAAGAGCTTGATGCAGATGGCCTTGAGCTCGCCGGTCAACATCTCACCGCTCGCGTATGCCTTGCGAATACGCTCGAGCTCCTCGTCGTCGTCCAAAAAGAACGAAATGTACTGGAACGAGACGTCCACGTCGCAGTTACCCCCGAGGCGACGCTGGTCCTCGACAGTGACCTGGCCACCGCTGAAGGCGTACTTGTTGATTTTCTTTTTGATCTGAGCGGGTGTGTCTGTCATGTAAATGGAGGAGGTTGCGGCCGAAGCGCTCATCTTTGTGCTCGAGCCCTGCAGGGCGGGGAAGAACTTGGAGTGCAGCAGGGCCGGCTTGGGGTACTTGAGCTTTTGCGAGACATCGCGCGCAAGTCTAAAGTATGGGTCCTGGTCAATGGCACACGGAATCAAGCAGGGCACCTGGGAGTTGTCGCCAAACAAGTGAGGGTACGAGTTTGAGAAGCCAGCAGAGATTTGGATGGAGGCCCAGTGGATCTTGCCAATGCAGTCGCTGTCGACAAACCCGAAAACAGACTTTGCAGTGGTGGTGGTGATGGTGCGCGAGGTCTTGACCACGTTACGGTAAAAAGCGCCGCCCATGTAGCTAACATCTGAAAACAAAAAGGTCTTTTTGGGGTCAAAGCCCACGGCAATGATATCCTTGGCATTTTGGTAGTAAAAGTTATGCGCGTCCTCGAGGCTGAGAGCCGGCTTGAATAGGAACTTTTCGTCGTCGGTCATTTCAATGACCAGGGGCACGTCAAACACGTCCTGCAGCCATTTGGTGAAGGTGAACGGAATCATGTGGCCAAAGTGCATGCTATCCGAGGAAGGGCCACGGCCGGTGTAGAGGAAAAACGGCTTCTTTTGCTCGTAGGCGTCCAGAATCTTGGTAAAGTCGCGCTCGCTGAAAAACATGCCCCGTCTCAGCAGCAAATGAGGCGTCGCACCGGTCAATTTGGTAAAGCGCTCGAGGGTCTCGGGGGAGATGGCCTTTGTGCCAAACTCCTTGATGAGCTTGTCATAGTCGATACCCTGGTCTTCGCCGGCAACGACGGCGCCCTCGACGTCCCACGGAGTGACCTTTTGGGTTTTGTTCTTGTCCTGGAGGGTGGTTTTGTTGAGGTCTTCGGCGAGGCTCATGTTAGGTAAAAGAGGTAGTTTTAGAAAGAGAAAGAGAAAGAGTCACACAAAGTCTAACCTATCTAGCTATCAAAACGAGAGGCGGCCACCTGCCAGTTGATCACATTCCAAATGTTTTTAAAGTAGTCGACCTTGACGTTCTTGTACTGCAGGTAGTAGGCGTGCTCCCAAGCGTCGATACCAACGACAGGGGTGAACAAAGCAGGCACAACGTCCTGGTTGGCCGTGGTAATGACGTCCAGGGACCCGGTGGCCTTGTTCTTGACGATCCATGCCCAGCCCGAACCCTGGATACCAGCAAGGCGGGTGTTGACGACGTTGATCAGGTTGTCCAGGCCGCCGTACTGAGCACTAATGGCCAGGGCGAGGGCGCTGTTCTCAGGAGGGGGCGCACCACCGCCCTCCTTTTGGGGCGCCAGGTTCTTCCACCACAGGTTGTGGTTGGTGACGCCGCCTCCGTTGAAGTTGATGGCTGGCAGCAGGCTCAATTGGGTCTTGACATCGCCGGACTTGATGGCGTCCTCGAGCTGCTCGATAGCGTTGTTGTAGTTGGTAGCATAAGTCTGGTGGTGCTTTGTGTAGTGAAGCTCGTTGATCTGGCCCGAGATGAACGGCTCGAGGGCGCCAAACTCATAGTCAAGAGCGGGAACAGTGACCTTGGTGCGCTTGAATACGCGGCTTGCGGGGCGAATGGAGCGAGAAAACATTATTACTGTGCCGACTGTCACCTCGGGAGTGGCTTTAATACGTCTGGGTCACGTGGTCTGCACCCACCCTGCATTGCTCTGAGCGTATATTGCGGTAGTGGTTCTATAAAATATTAATGTTTTAAATGTCGCCAATTGCCGTGCGCCAGACCTTCTCGACCCAGTTTTTGGGCGGCACGTAGGGCACGGCGTTCTCGTGCTGCTCGATTTCGTCAAGACCGCTCGTGAGGTCGACATCGGCAGAGGCAATCCATTTGGTCCGCTTCCAGAGCTTCCACCCCACAAAGATGAGCACATTGATGGGGATCATGATATAGTTGAAGACGAACGTGAGGTTATCCCAATTGCCCGAGTAAAACACCTGCCAGCCGGCCAGGAGGACCATTGAGCCGGTGCAAAAGAGAGCCACCCAAGCGCAGTACGGCTGGAAGGGGCCGCAGTAGCTGAACTTTGTGCGGTCCACGCCCTGTGCCTTGCAAGCGTAGTAAAACTTGAGGAAGGTGACCTGCATGAGGGCATAATTGACCAGCTGCGACACAGTGCCCAGTGCCACAATCCAGTTGAGCACATTGTAGGCAGACTCGCCCAGCTGCATGAGTGCCAAGAGGGCAAAGCAGGAAACGACCAGCGAGGCCGTCCAGGGCACGCCAGACTTTGTGCACCACTTGAAGATCGCCGGCGCGTGGCCGTCCGAGGCCAGCGCGTAGAGGGTGCGGGACGCGCAGTAAAAGTACGAGTTGCCGGCGCTGAACGCGGCGGTTAGGACTGCGCCGTTGACGATGTGGGGAAGCACCTTGATGCCGAGATTCTGCATACCAACCACATAGGGCGAGGCACTGGCACCAGGGCCGCCACCCGCGGCATAGGCTGCCACCAGGGCCGGGTCGCGGGCAGAGCAAATGATGCCAATAGCCAGAGCGCCCAGCGAGAAGAAGATCGACAGTCGAATGCACACGCCCTTGAAGGCGATCGGCAGAGTCTTGCGAGGAGAGATTGCCTCGCCAGCGGTGATGGAAACATAGTCGGGCCCTGCCACATAGTAGGCGGCGGCAGACATGCACGCGGCAAATCCGAGAAACCGGCCACCTGCGCCGGTTGTGTGCATGTACTCGAGGAACGGCTCAGGCTCGTTCCAGTTGTGAAAGCCGAACGCCCAGTGCTTGGGGTTACCGCCGACCATGACGATAAAAGTAAAGATGAGCAGGCCCACAATTAAAAGTACCTTGAAAATAGCCAGCCAAAACTCCACTTCGCCATACCAGCGCACAGACACGCACAGATTGATTAAAAAGTACGCCGCGAGCTCAGGGACAACCGAGATGGCAGGGTTCATATTGGGGGCCCAGTACTGGAGAATGAGGGTAAACGCGGTAATCTCAAACGGCACCAGCGTCGCCTCGAGGATGAAAAAGTTCCATCCCGACATGACCTCGAACGCGGGGTCCACGCAGCGGCCAGCCAAGCGTACAAATGGTGCGTTGGTGGGAAAGTAGGTCACCATCTCGGCAGTAGAGTTGGTGACCATGGCCACCACGCAGCTCCACACGACAAACGAAATAAATAGCGACCCGGCACCGCCTTTGATCAAAACGCCGCCGAGCTGCACAAACAGGGCCGTACCGATAGTGCCTCCGACTCCAATTAGCTGCACATGGCGGGGTTTGAGTTTTCTGTGGGTGAGGTAGTTTCTACCCGGCTCCTCTGGGGCTGGTAGCTCGCCACTTAGGTCCTCAGTGGTCACGACATTGACGAATGGCTCGCTGGTTTTCTTTTCGGCAGTCATATTTCTTCTGTGTGGGGTCCCAGAAAAAAAGAATGACGGTGCTGCACGAGCGGCCGCTCCCTGCATTATGCAGGTGTGGCTGGGGTGGCGTGCATACTGCAGATAGTGCGGAGGGGAGCCGAATCCGCGGCTGACAGCCAGGGCCCATGTTTGCTGGCAATGCCCGCCTGCCCACCTGCCCACCTGCCCACCTGTGGCCCATGAAAAGAATCACATGCCGAAGTGGCACGTGACAGACCACAAACGTGGCAATAGAAAAAAACCCACGTGGCAAATGTGGCAAACGTGGCAATAGAAAATAATTCTACGTGGCAAACGTGGCAATAAAAAAAAAAGTCACGCTCAAAGCCCCCACAGAGCTGCGGTGTCATCATGTCTGACGCCCTGGTTGGAATTGGAATGCTCGCCGTCGCCACCGCCGTGTTTAGCTACTACACCGCCTGGGTCTTTCTCGTGCCATTCCTCGACGAGAACCACCCCCTGCAGAGCGTCTTTCTGCCGCGCGAGTGGGCGATCAGAATCCCGCTCGGCGTGCTCGTGGTGGGCGTCGCGATCGTCGGCTCGTTTGTCTCCAAAGTCATGATTGAGAGCGAGCAAAAAAAAAAAGCCAAGCTGGCCGAGAAGAAATCTAGTTAATTTAATAGTTGAGAGGGCCTGCCGTTCGGGCAGCGGCTGACATGAACACGTTTATCGAGCGGTCAAACGCGCTGTTTGTGGCCCGCCCCGACACGACGCGGGTGTCGACGAGGTTCACGCACAAAAACGTCGTGCGCAAGGACGGCGAGTCAGGCGTCAAGCCTGCTGTGGCCGTCATCAAGACCTACGACCCCGTCTCGGGCACCGTGTTCAAGTTCCGCGTCAAGCGCATCAACGAGCTCAACCGGATCCTGAGGAGCCTCGGCCCGTACCCGGTCGACACACAAGAGGCCGGCGAGCCCTCGTCAAAACGCGGCGTGGCGAGTATATTGGCCCAGCAGGACTATGAGGAAAAGCCCGAGGAGGCGGCGCCCGCGGCCGCTGCGGCCAAGCCCAAGAAGAAAAAGGGCCGTAAATAAATAGAATAAATAAGCGTTTAGCTCTTGTGGTGCTTGAGGGCGGCGGCGGCCGACCTCACGACCGAGCCCAGGGCCATGCGTGCCTGCGCCAGCAGGGCCTCCCACCGGTGCACGAGCCTGCCGCGCGGCCCGCGGTGGAAAACGCGGTCCTCGACCCACTCCTGGTCGTCGAGCTTGCGCTTTGCCGCCACCACATTGATCTCGTCAATGCCAACAATCGAGGTGCGGAAAAAGTACCAGTGGCAGGACGCGGCCACCAGCACCACCAGCTCGAACATATAGTGGGCGAAAAAGTATATGGGCCCCCAAACCCGAAGCGGGATTGCGTAGAAAAAGTACTGCACGACGCAGAACGTTCCAATTACAACGATGGTCAACCACGCGCACCAGGTGCCACCTCGGGCGCGGTAAGGCCAGTCCACATCCAACCGGTCAATGATGGGCCCTGAATAGAGCTCCACCGCCTTACGGAACCGCAGGTAGCTCCAATTGAGCAGCACCAGCAGCAGGTAGGAGTAGGTTGTCTGGACGAGTGTCAGAAACTGCGTATAACTGCTGAACCTTGTAAACCCCACCACAAAGACAATGATACAGATGAGGAGATTGATTGTGCCGGCAGCCCTCTTGCGCACAGAGGGCCTCACCCAGCCGACGAGACGCCGCAGGGGCGGCTCCTCGAGCAGCGCGCTCAAGACGTGCGTGGCGGCCAAGTGGTACAGAGAGGCCGTGCTCAGTGCGTAAAAGATAGACACCCCGGTAAACACGGGCTTGGCCCAGCACATGCCCTGCCGAGCTAGCGAGACGTACACGAGCATATACGTGTTGAGGCCCTCAAAGCCCTTCCACTTGGTCAGGTCCATGCGGCAAGGTGTTTCAAGAGTGCGATTGTGCGGCACATGTTTCAGGGGTCCCTCCAAAGTCGGATAGAGCGTACCAGACACAAACGGCATGTCACTCGGAGACAAGATAAGCGAGTAGGTCATGACCGGTAACACCCAAAAGATAACCAGCCGGGCCCTCCTGTACCATCTGGTTTTCTTCATTGATTTGCGAGGGTTGCGCACCTTGGGGATCAGCGTGTACACCTTGTCCACGGTGGAGCACGACCGGTAGGTGAGCATTGACGAGTCCACCAGCTGGAGCACACGGGCCCCTGCGCCAGAGGCCGAGCCGTAAAATTCATTAAAGAAGCCATTGGCCTGCCATTGCGGATCGTGCCAGTAGGTTGCCTTGAGGGCGTGGAAGTATGGCCCCACTCTGCCGTCGGCGAGGAGCCAGCCCAAAACGAGGAAAAAAACCATCACCGTTACCATAACAAAACTGTACCAGGTTGCAATTCCAATCTGGTAGCGCTTGTTGAGGAGCGAAAACGCCACCATTAGACCCACAAAGTACAGCATCCACACAACATAGCTATAGTCTGGTGTGTTGAGTGCGTGTATTTGCGACAGCATTGGCAGGGCCAGGTTGAGCTGTGTGGGCGCCCCCAGCACACAGATCATCCAATACGCACAGTTGACCCCAAACCCAAGGCTGGGGTTGATGTACATGGCGACGTACGAGCCAAGGCCGCCCTTGAGCGGGTAAAAGGACATGAGCTCGGTGATGGGGTGGCAACTCAGCTCGTGTAGTACCGCCCCTATAACTGCGCCGAGCATGGCACCCAGCGGCCCGCACCTGGGCACGAGGTTCTGGGTTTCGTTGAAGATCGACAGGGTGATGGCACCCCCGAGCACCATAAATTTGAACAAGTCGTAGTAGATATAGGGGACGTCCTCGAGCGGGGGCCGTATACTCTCGAGATCGATTGTGTCTGCGTCGTTAAGCCCGAGCTCGCCGTCCAGAATCATCTTTTTGGCAACGACGCGGTTGTACTTTTCAAAATCGGTCAGGGGCCGGTTCACGGGATGCTCAAACGCCTGCATCGCCGTGTCGAGCTCGACATACTCCTGGGCATCCACGCAAATCGAGGACGCCGCGTCGTCCACGAGCTCCCGCGCCCAGCGGTCGTCCACCCGCTGGCTTACCGGCGGAAACATAGTCAGCGGTCAACAGGCGCAGGATTAGCAGCTCTATAAATTATGTACAAATTATTTGGTAGCCTTCTCGAGGTAGGCAACGAGATCGTCACGGTCGGCAGCCTTCTTGAGGCCAGCAAAGGCCATCTTGTTGCCGGGGATGTACTTCTTGGGGTTCTCGAGGTACGAGTGCAGGGTCTCGGCAGACCACTCGACGCCCTTGCCCTTCATGGCATCAGAGTACGAGAAACCGTCCTTGGTACCAGAGGTGCGGCCAATGACACCGTGCAAGTTGGGGCCGACCTTGTCACCGCCGGCGGCGTCGACAGTGTGGCACTGCAAGCAGCGGGTCTTGAATAGCTTGGCGCCCTTCTTCTCAGATCCTTTTCCCATTTTCAATGTGGTTGGTAGGGGAGCAGGAATTGGGAGTTTTATTTATATACGCGCTTACATTGCCGTGACGAGAATTTGCGGCAACGCGATTGGCTGGCACGCCGACGGATGCTTATTTCAGCTGATCCGTGATTGGAGTTTTTTTCCAGCAATAAACGGACAAAGTAATTGCTTGCTGGTTGTAATTGCTATTCCGGGCCGCACGCCACACTCTCCGAGCCTGTCACCCGGGCAACGAGACCAGGGGTCGCAAATTTTCCCCTCCGGCCTCGCCGCCGGGTTTCGAGGCTTTTTCGCTGCACCGTATGCGTCGTGTCAATGCATCGAGGGTGTCTTACCTTGCGCTCTTGCTTACGTGAGTCTGGCTGAAGAAAAAAAAACAGCCAAAGGGTGCAACTGACAAAACAACCGCTGGCCATTTAAGTTGAAACGCCCAGGGCTCGTGTAGCTCTGACCGTGGCATTTCGATGTGTCTGCAAGCGTAGATCAAATAGCCGGGAGCCTGCGGCTCGTTTTGAGTCGCTCTTCCCGGAAGCTCGGGATTTGTGCATTGGGGCTGGGACACCCACTCTTGCAGCTGGTGCGTCCGGCTTGAAGCTCGCTCCTATCGCAAATTCGACCTACACTAGTTTAACAAAATGGCTTCCGCAGTCTATCGCCTTTTTAGTTTCTCCTTTATCATAGATACAGCGAGGGTGCATGTCACATATGCACAGTGTCCAAACCGACCCGCCAGGGTGAAACAAGCCCACCCGCGCCAGGTGCGGGGTACAAACCAGCACCCAAGTCGCCTGCGGCAAAATCCTGGCCAATCCTCGGATGCCAAGCTAGCCTAACGGCCCAACCGCCTCGGTCGTTAGTTGGTATGGTAACAAATGCGGCTGTATGCATCGATGAGCTCAATGCAATGCGGCTGAGTCAACTCTGACTCAGGTGCACTTATAGAAGATCCATACCCCGCGCTAGTCAAACGCTCGCTTCACTCCAACAAGCATAGTGAACCGCCACACTGGACCGCGTGAACTAGAGACCGAGAAGGAAATTTTTAAAATGTTTGAAACCTCATCTTCGAAAAACTTGCTGGCCAAAAAGTTCCACAAGTTGACCACCCGGTCGCGAAGTGGCTCTCAGCTCAGCTACCATTCTTCTGCACACAGTATGCCTCCAAGCCCTACTACTGACTACTTCTCGGAGCCGCCAATAGCTTCGCGCTCCCGTTCTGGCTCGGGATTCACAGCACCCTTGACCCCAATCACACCAACTGGCCTCGCTGGCGGAGCCATTGGCGATTCCCTCAACTTGAGCACTGTGGTAAGTGCGCCGCCTGGTGCGGGGCCCGACCAGTGTGCCGAGTGCAAGCCCACCAACTCTTCGTTTGTAGATGCGCAGAGCGCATGCACTTGCAAGGGCAGCACCCAAAACGATGATGAAGTGCCTGGAGCACAAGAAGAGACCGCAGCTGACGAGATGGCCCAACAGATTTTGCGCCGGGTGAGCCAAGACGCCACCCAGGGTTGGACTATTTAGCTAGGCGATTTTTGACGTAAACTATTGATGTAAATTTTTGATGCAAGGAATAAACACAGCTCGCGAGCGGGCGCGCTCATGTCTCGGGCATTTCCGCGCTTCCGTGTCGGCCCTCCCGAGCCGCCCCCCCCCCTTACCCCTGTAGCTGCCCGCAGTGCCCACAGTGCCCTTAATTAACCTGCATGACCCTAACCACTGCCCTAACCCTCGCAAAGATTTTTCACCTGGACACTGCGTCTCGCCAAAAGCACCCGCTCAAGTTCAAATGCTCGATTACGCCAAAGCGCTCGTTCTAGCGCCAATGGTTCGCGTCAGCGAGCTCCCCATTCGGCTCATGTCCCTGAAATACGGAGCCGATCTGGTGTGGGGCCCTGAGCTGGTCGATAAGAAAATAGTCCAAACTACTCGCAAAGTCAACGATCGACTAAACACGGTTGATTTCTGTACTCCAGATGATCGCCTTGTATTTCGCACAGCCCCCAGCCTCGAAAAGAGCCGGCTGGTTTTCCAAATGGGCACCGCAGACGCGGACCTTGCCGTAAGGGCAGCCAAAATCGTAGCCAAGGACGTTAGTGCGATCGATGTCAACAGCGGGTGCCCAAAGCACTTTAGTGTTCACTCGGGTATGGGAGCCGCTCTACTAAGGACCCCCGATAAACTCGAGGGGATCTTGCGCGCATTGGTAGAGCAAGTTGGCAAGCCAAACAACATTTCCATCTCCGTCAAGATTCGGATCCTCGAAAACGCAGAAGAGACGTATGCTCTTGTAAAGCGGCTCGTGCAAACCGGCATCTCATGCTTGACTGTGCATTGCCGAACAACGGTGATGCGTCCGCGCGAAGATCCAATCTACGATTATCTCAAGGAGATTGCGTCCATTTGCCACGCCGCCGGCGTACCATGCCTTGTCAACGGGAGCGTGCAAAACAGAGATGAGCTGCCAAAATTCTTGCAACACTATGGAGTAGATGGGGCCATGATTGCACGGGCCGCCGAGGCCAACCCCAGCTGCTTTGCCAAGGGACCTCTTAGACCGCTCGCAGACATGTGCCGGGAAATGATTAGTTTGTGCCGCCAGTACGAGTACCCAAGCGCGCACGCAAAGTACTGGCTGTGCAAGTGCATTGATGGCAAAGATAAAGTGTACCGCCTGATTGCACGTTCAAAAACAATGGATGATTTGGAAAATGCTCTTGAGCAGCGCTGGCCGACTGCGCAAGAGCACTCTGACGGGTGCGAGGTCGAGCCATCATCACTCAAACGTGCGGGGGAAGTTTTAGAATCCGGCGCGAGAAAGCATGTAGCGTAGCTACCCTTGAGCGCACTAATCGCGAGTCATGACTATGTACATTAAAATTCATCCTCTTCAGGCTGGGCGAGTCTCTTGACGACACACCACACTCCAGCAAAGCCAGCACCAAATGTAGAAGCAATGGCAACACCACGGACGCCAGTATTGATGCGATACATGGCACCGGTAAGAGCGCCAGCAGCGACAGAACCAGCGTCGCTGTTTTTGCCTGCAGCCAGGTCCACAAAGAAGCCATTAATGTTGTAGAGCATGGTGACAATGGCAGCATTGTTACCGATAAAGGGACCGCGTCTGGTGACGGCATTCAGAATCGCATTGATGCGCAGCTTGGTGGGCATGTTTTCGCTGGTAGTGCGCATGGTGTTCAAGAAGCCGTAGGTACCGCCAACGGCCAGACCGCTGAGGTACATGGCGCCCACGCCGTAGCTCATATCTTCTGACCAGCCGCGGGATGCAATGAGGCCCTCTGCCCTGCGCGAGTTGCTGGGAAGCTCCAAGAACTCGATGGGCGACCCAAGGTTGGCCATCGGATGTAGCTGTGCGATATTGTATGGGGTGGCTGCGACCGAAACCTGCTCTATAGACGGCTCGGGGGCTGCATTTTGGGTCTCCTTTTTAGACGACCAGAACATTGTGAAAAGTTTGTAATCTCAGGCTTGTGACCCGTCTGGCAAGACCCCTCCCAAGACCCCCCAGCATAACGCACCTCGCACGCTCGTCCGATCTGAGTTAGTCATGGCTACGAGAGCAGGTGCTAGCGCTTTTAGCCGGTTTTGGAACTCGGCCACAGGCCCCAAGACAGTCCACTTTTGGGCCCCCGTCATGAAGTGGACCCTGGTCATTGCTGGTGCCAAGGATCTCAACCGCCCCATCGAGAAGATCAGCGGTACACAGCAGGTTGCTTTGACCGCAACGGGCGTGATCTGGACCCGTTGGTGCACAATCATCAAGCCCAAAAACTACATGCTTGCCTCGGTCAACTTCTTTTTGGGCTCCGTCGCAGGCTACCAGCTCTACCGCCTTTTCACGCACTACAAAACTTTGGGCTACGATAACGTCTCCGCGGTGAAGAATATCTTTAGCCCCCCGGAGAAGAAGCTTCTCAACTAGTTAGGTTGTTTTTATAAATCATCGAGAATGTTGGCAGTGGCTGCTGCCGCCCCTGGTTCGGCCTCGTCGTCTAGCCCGAGTGTGTCGTCACGGATCGTTGTGTCGCCGTCGTCCTCGTCGACATCATCTTGAGTCAACCTCGCGAGCATGGTAAACTGCTGCCTGTCATTGGAGTCAAATGGGTCTTCCTGCAGGATGGCGTCGAGGCCGCCGCCGGACCACCCCTTGCGGCCGATGCTCTCAAAGATCTCCAGCTCGGCGCCAATGCACTGCCCCAGCTGTCCTTTGAGCGTCTCTGCTTGGGCATTGCCCTGGGCGTACAGGTCGCATAGGAACTCGTACTTGAGGCGGTTGATGTCGTCGATCTGTGCGGTCATATCGAGCAGTATTGTGCGGTACTCGGTCAAGTCGCGATTGCGGTTACGCGACGCGGCCTTGTTGCGGGCCTCTGTCTCGGCAAGAATCGCCTTTGCCTGTTTGAGCTGTCCCCTAAAGTGCGACTCGCGCTCCTTGAGGGTGTGTGAGTACTCCTTGACTGCATCCTCGAGCGGCCGGCAGAGCTTGGAGACAATCGTGCTCTGCAGAATCTGGAGGTGGTTTGATATTAACATGTGCAGGCTTCCCGACACTGAAACACCCTCGGCGGCATCCCCGACGGGTTTTTGCTGGCTTGCCTTTTCGAGCGCGTGGCCTAGTGTGTCTGCAGCGCTCGAGAGTGCGCCCAGCGCGTCGCTAAACTGACGCGCGGCGTCACGCACCTCGGTGAGAGTCTCGGTCCAGCTGTGGGCGGTGCCGGGCGAGACGGTTCTCGTGCCTCCCTGAATCCCCGTGGAGCTGTCAAACACGCTCCCGATCGTGGACGGGGCCTGGCTCACGACCCTGTTGTGGCCCAATGGCGACCCTGGCTGGCTGGGCTCGTCAAACAGGCTGAGGGTGCTCTTGACTCTCTCTGCTGCGGGCCGCGACCCACCAAATGACTGCAAATTTGCAATGACTGATGTTGACGCCACGGAGGGCGCCGACAGCCCCGGTACCGGCGCTCTTGGCCGGCTGGGCGATCCATTCATGATGACTCTACAAGCGCGTGCCAAGCCCGCACAGTAGAGTTTTTGCCAAACTTTGAGATAGAATAAAGAGGTTCACCGCCTGCACCAAGCCGAGATCGCGCGCTGCGCCCGCGGCGCTCCCAAATGTGAGGGCCCCTGTTGTTGTCACCCCAGCGCACCACACACCCCCACGCATATGCATGCCGCAATTTCCATCCTGGGTCATTGCGCATGAATGACCACTCCGGCGCCGGGGCGTACCGAAACTTGGAGCCGCCACGGGACGATTGTGGTCAATTCCACCATGACAGAGTCAGTAGCGCTGCTCCGGGGCTTTTGCCGACAAAAGGGTATCACCCCACATGTGATGCGGTTGCGTGATTTCGATTGCAGTTGATGCGTACCAGGCCCACACGTGATTTCCGCTCCTAAACCCCCGGTGAGCGCTGTTTTGCGCATCCCAACTGGCAGTTATCTGGAAAGCACCCTCGTTATGCAGAGTAGTCATCCACATGCACGCGCATGAGAGCGGCTGCCGGTTCCGATAAAGCGCTACAGCGCACGGCCGCGTAAATCATTCCAAAAGCATACTTTTTTCCAATGCATCCTATGCCGGGCGGTGGGCAAATAATGCCGGGCTCACGCGGATTGAGTCACATACCCTGTCCGTGCCCTGTTCTGACTCACTAGAAAGAGGTCCAAAACCCTAGCCCACATTTGTTTAAAAAGTGCGGCCCCTCCCCCCATAAAATTAGCGACCGTGAAAAGACTATTCCAAGCTCCAAAGCTCGTTTATTTGCATCGCCCCCACTTATTGAACTACAAGAATATTCAGGAAAGATGATTGCCCGCGTTAATTAAACACAACGCCAGAGCAATCTCAGACTTCAACAGTTCTCTCTCCCGCAAGCTCGAAGTTCAGCAAACAAAAACACCACAAACCAGTTAAACCCCAAAAACCTCAAAAAAAATGCCCGCGCAGCGACGCCTCGCCTACAATGTGGTTGCGAGAAATCTGCACGAAAAAACACCCTATGCCCGCGTGAAGAGCACCAGCCCCCCTCCCCATGTACAAGCAACTGTTGCTGTGTTGATTGATATTTGGGGGCGCAACACGTCTGACCTGACTCTCTTTACCCACGAAGTGCTACGGAGGTGCCAGTTCTCTCGTCAACTATTGGAAACTGCCCTCTACTACTTGGTCAAGCTCAAGCCTCATGTTGAGGATACCACCAGCGACGCTCTCAAGTGCCCAAAAAAGATGCTCTTGGCGGCACTGATCTTGTCTGGCAAGTACATGCAGGACCGGCCCTACAGCATGGCTGCCTGGTCGAAAATCAGCGGCCTTGCCCCCTCCTCGCTCGCCAAGAATGAGCTCATTATTCTCGAGTCGCTCAACTGGGAGATGTATATCCCTCATCATGGGCTGGAGAGTCTTCATCTCCACCTGCAAACGCTCGCTAAACAAGAAGCGTCTATTCTCCCCGCTATCAACGTCAGGCTGCCGGAAGTTGTTCCCGAGCTCACCGACGATGACAGTTCGTAGATATTTTTATATTCAAATTTTCAAATTATCGCTTGGATTCAAGGCTAGAACAAATGTCTTTGTGCTGAGTTTTGGCAAAGAGAGACTACATATATTGATATTTCAAAGAAAGACTAGACTATTGGCGGTCGAAACTCCTCGAAACGCTCAGCAGCTGCTGCAGGAAATCTGCGTGGAGGCACCGCAGCGGCAGCAGGCAGAGCCACAGCTCAAGTTGGAGTAACCGCAGCTGTAGCAAATGCCACGATTGATGAGGCTACTGGCCCAGTAGTACTTGGCAGCAATCAGACCTACAAGCAGGCCACGCTTCTCATTGGTGATTTCACTAGAGTCCGCGAGATCAACGGCCGCGTCCACGTTGGCAGGATCGATAGCAGTATTGCTGGCGTCGCTGGCAGAGTCAGAGGTGGTAGCGGCAGCAATGGCCGACGAGTAAAGGGTAACAAGAGTGGTGAAGTGCATTGGTGCTCAACACGGCTAGTCGCGGCTCCCTTTATACCCTACTGTAAAACACAGCCGAAATAATCACCTGGGCTGATGTTTGGCAAGAGTTCAGACATTTGTGTTTCAACACAACCCCAAACGCACAACCTCTCTGGACAAAAGGGCGACACTGAAACACTGTCTGGAATCGATGCACGCTAGGCGAATGCAATATGCTAATTAGCTCGTTGATGATGTTTTAGGATAGTTTTTCAGCCAAAAGAAATCTAGTCATAGTGCGCGGGACATTGGAATTCACTCCAACTCTTGTAGCTTGCGCTCTGAGCACTGGAGGGTAGCCGCCCTCTTGGGCCCGACGAACCACAAAGCCCCTGCATACACAGGCGCCGAGAGTCCATGCACTATTATGCAACTCAGGGCAAGAAAGCACACAATGGGCCATATAGTCCTGATGGCATAGAAATGAGGGTGGTCGATAGGCGGGATCGCCGAAAGGGGTATTGTCCCGTGCCCCTCCATTTCTGCGCGAGCGGTCAGCGCTACAAAAAGCCCACCAACTCCTAAAGGGCCCAAATGGCCCCAAACAAGTGCTTGCTTCCACGTCTTGAGGTCTGGGGCAATTGGCTTGAGCGCCAGCGCGATGGGGATCCTTCGAAATAATAAAACGAGGATGGCTAAAATCACCAGCTTCCAGGCCTTGAGCCCAATATCGGCATTGTTGAAATCAGTCCAAGGGATGATGGATCCAAAGTACAAAAAGTAGCCCGTGTTTAAAAGAATATCAACATCGCCCGAAAAGTGGACTAGATTGGTCGACTTGTGGAACCACCCTGACCATGCGAGGCCGCATCCCATCGAAAAGGCCACCAATAGCTCGTCTGTCCCGGTCAGCGTGCCGACTCCTGCTGCAAACAAGGCAAACCCAATAAACTGTACGGTCAAAAACACCAGATACGAAGACTTTTCCACAATACGATGCGATAATTGGAGAACATAGGAGAGCACAAACCCCACTGAGCCTCCAATAATCACCCCCAATACACATTCATACAATATGCTCACGAGAATGTAGTGTTTTGCAACCTCTGCAGGCTCGTGTTGGTACTTCATCACTGTGAGGGCAAGATACACAAATGGAAAGGCCAAACCATCATTGGAGCCAGATTCTGCCAAAATTGACTCACGAATGTGCTTTGGAACAAGCTGGGCGAATTTTCCACCACCAACGATAGCAGAGCACAAGACCGGGTCCGTCGCGGTCACACAAGCTGCAATGCACAATGCCTCAATCCACTTTAGGGTAGGAACGAGTTTCCAAATAAATACACTCGACAAAAGCCAGCCAAAAATCATCACCGGGAAGATGAGCAGCGCCAGACCAAAGGCGTTCTTGCGCATGTACTTTTGCGGCAGCTCAGCCCCCAAGAGCAACAGCTGAAGCACGAGCAAGAACCTGCTCAGTTCGGAAGTGATATAATCTGTGTTTCCCCAGGTTATAGGGTCAAACCAGCCCAGACAATGCGGCCCAACAATGATACCGTAAATAGTCGCCAAGAGCGGCTCCCCCACATACGTGAAGTGGCTCACATACATGAGTATAGACGAAAATATTATTATTCCAAACCCTGCAATTGCATATGCGATGTGCGGAGTGGATAAACTGACCTGTTCCCAGACCATAAAATTCTGAGCACTAATCAATGCCTTGCTTGAGCTTGGTGGCAATTGGATGGAGATTATTACGCGTACCGCACGGTCATTGCAGCACAAAGCTGACATTGATGTAGCATAACCCATAGTAGACCCGTAATTCCGAGAGGTTTGCCACGCAATGGCTCGACCAGTATATAAGAATTGAAAAGCTTGCGGAGCCAAATTCGTCCAAATATGCGCATACTGAGGCCTGGGTGCACATGCAGTCTCTCGCCAACTGTACTCTGTAATGATGAAGACATCGATCGGTCACCCACCAAGCACTGACTACTTGAAATACTAAAAGCAGAGCTCTTTGATCCTATCTTCATATAAATGCTGGTAGATTGTGGTTCTACTGCTTCTATGCGTAACGTGTACACACCTAGTGTAGTGTAGGCATTCATTGAACGGCTCAACTGTTTTGCTTTGGTTTCCCCTCGTAATAAAGCTAGCTTTTCATACGCGCTAAATATGGATATCAGTGGGTTTGCTGGTCTGTTCTCTTCTCCGTATACTTCTCTTTCTTCTTCGTACCGCGCCTGAGTGACTCGGGATGTGCTCTTGGGCCACATCTCGTTTGTTTGCATATATTGCTATGTCCTTGTTGGTTTGAGGCCATTATGATCATTAAAGAGGAGCTCAAATGCGATTTTACTGATATTTGAGAAGTCACCCCAAAACGCTAAAATAATCAAAAACGCGTCAATCTGAATCGAATTTACTTGCTAATTGTTAACTAAACTGTCGAAAATATGTTTAAATGGCCCAAAAACAGCCATTCTTATCCAAGCGGCAATTTTTTTTGAGTTCTAGACTCTAATACCCTACCAAAAAAAATTTTCAAAAAATTCTCTCTCGATAGCTCAGTTGGTTTAGAGCGCGGGACTGTAATGTTAAATTGTTATCCTGAGGTCGGGAGTTCAACTCTCCCTCGAGAGAATCACCTTTTTGTTTTTGCTTGTTTTAACTTTGAGACTCTCTTCGCGGGTCGATAAGACAATCGGGCGCGTATCAGCACGGCTGGACCGTACAGAGTTCTAAATCCACAAGTCAGGACCCTCGGATCACCCACAATAAGATCGCCGCGACAGAGCTTACACAACAGAACCCGCAAGTAATGAGCTCGATCTACAGTCTTTTTTAGTGGCATGCCATGGTGCGAGCACTTTCTTGTCCCCAAGAGTAGAATCCAAGCCCAGCACCCAGGGCAACAGCGGCCATAGCCCACCCATTATAGGTCATAAATACGAGCATGAGAAAGTATGAATACGCCACCAAAACGGCATATCCAATAGACTTGCGCACCTTACCATTGCTATTCTCAACGGTGGTGGTAGCCTTGAGGTCGAGCAGCCTCATGCGATAACGCAAGTACTCATACCCGTAGCTCAGCGCAGTGATCGCAATCATGGTGAGAACCAAGTCCAATTGCGTACGCACGTGCCACCATCGAAAGACAACACACATATTTTTGTAGTCCCAAGTGAACAGCATATTCATGGAGCACATGTCTTCGTGCATCGACTCGTGCGCCGGCGGATGAACGGGGCGCATCTTTGCACTAGCAACCGTGGCGCGTTTATTAACGCTATCGAAAAGAGACTCGAGCATGATCAAGAAGTTGTGCAGGCGTGACAAACTAAATGACAACACAACGGGACAAACAACTAAAAGCAAAAAAGTAAGCCCAACGCGGGGGTCGAACCCGCAACCTTATGATGACTATCACCGCCGAAACGTATTAAGAGTCATACGCTCTGCCGATTGAGCTAGCCAGGCTGAATTGTGCACAAATTTTGAGATATTACATATACGCAACTGCCGTTAAAAAGGCTTAGTCATATTTGACCAAGTTCCTTTAAAGTTTTATTTGATATTTGTGCTTTTTAGCTGATAAGAGAGCTATAAATTACAGTTGAGTTTGGACGAGCTACACCCCCTATTTGCCATAATTAAATTACTCAAAGGCGCTATTTTGACGCGAAAACAGAGGTTTTTGTTGATTCACTGGCCGAGAAGGTAGCATCACCAAGAGCGGCGTCGGGCCTGCAAACGCAATCGCGCGTTACCGGATTGAAGCCCGTCCCTTCTATTATTGATTCAAATCTTCTCTGCTTTCGTGCCTGAGCTAGTGTCTATGCCACGCATGCACCTAATGAGGCTTGGCCTTCCTCGCTAGAGTAGGATCAATTGCTACCCAAATTCACACTGGTCAGGGCCTCGAGGCAATGGAGCTTGTTTATAGGACATACATAGTTGTTTTTGAGCCCCATTTGATGTTATTTTATCGTTAGGCCCAGGCCTTGCGCCCGCATCTCAAGTTTTTTCATGGTGAGATATGCTGGCTTTTGGGGACGGCAAATCTCTCGCGGGCCAGCAATAAACGCAATGGGAGCTTTTTGGTATCATAGACTATATGCAGGCACATGAATGGTATTCTCAAGCGTGTCTCCTCTTCCATGTCAGTTGAAGCTCGGCCCTTTGACACAATCATAGTACGTGTGTTGAGCGCGCACTCCACCAAATAAATCATATACAGAAACACGCTTCTTTCGCCCTTCTGATATGGTCCCATCGAAGGTATTCAGTGTTCCCCGTCTTTTAGAAATTGAGGTGTAGTAGCACTCTTTTGTAAATGCTGAAATGAGGCCGCAGAAAGATAGCATTTGCCACCTTGAAACAGGAAAAGTATGATGGGGAATTGGGATCTACTTCATTTGTAGAATTCGTGCTCGTCTACACCTGAAGGTGCATGGACTTGGTATTTAGCTGATATACGATATTGGTTATTTTCCAGGTTACGCTTGTAAAAAGTTAGCATTGAGCACAGGTTTACACCAATTCCCTAAATAGGAATTAAATTCCTTCTAGCCGCCGCAGTCTCAACATGGCACCAGGTTTGAAAAACTTCCACTCAGCCACTCACTCGCCACAATGACTCTGTCGGCCCTAAATCGAGCGCGTCCAGCAGGATATGTGATTTGGGCGCTCGTTTTCATTGCGCAGTTCACCTCAGTCTGTCTTTTTGCGCGTGGATTTCTTTTAACGCGCCAGGTTCTACCCAACGTGGCCGAGAAATCCAACCCTGAAGAATTTCAACGTGCCGTGATTTTAATTGTGGACGCTCTCCGCTACGATTTCATCGTCGAGCAACAGGAATACAATGGCGAATATTACCTGAACAAGATGCCCCTTGAAAGCATCGGGGGATCCGTATTTGAGTTTTTGGCTGATCCTCCGACCACGACATTGCAAAGATTGAAGGGTTTGACCACCGGTAGTCTGCCCACATTTGTCGACGCTGGCTCAAATTTTGCGGGGACAGAGATCAATGAGGATAACTGGTTGCTTCAAGCCTCCCTCGCGGGAAAACCTATCGCCTTTGTGGGTGATGATACCTGGGACGCCCTTTATGGGCACATTTTTAGCCAAAATTTCCCGTATCCTAGCCTGAATGTTCGCGATTTGGACACTGTAGACAATGGGGTCAAGTCAATCCTGCCCTCATTGGTGGCAAACCAGTCGAATAGTATCGTTATCGGGCACATGCTCGGTGTCGACCACGTTGGTCACCGTCATGGACCAAACCATCCCGCAATGGCAGTGAAAATGGCCGAAACCTTTGAGTTCATTCAGGAACTCGCAGATTCTATCGACACGAATACCGTGTTGTTCGTAATGGGCGACCATGGCATGGACCAGACCGGCAATCATGGAGGCGACTCTCAACCTGAGCTAAGTGCGGGTTTATGGGCATACAGCAAAAGCCGCAAGTTTGCCCAAGGAAAGACCGTGCAGCAGATTGATTTTGTCCCCACAATTTCTGGCCTCTTGGGTCTACCCATCCCATTTAACAGCCTGGGATTCCCCATTATAGAGCTCACCAGTCACCCTGAAGCTCTATCTGCTTCTGCAGCCGAGCAAGTTTCTAGCTACGCCAAGACGCTCGGTTACGGTGAGTGGGACTCGCAACTTGAGACCCCACGCGAGTATCAGGAAAAGACTCTGGCGCTTCTCAGGGAAACATGGGCCACATTTAACATGGGCAGAATCTACCGCGGTCTCGGGCTCTTGACACTTACGCTTGCAGGCATTTTTTCTCTTTATCAAACTATCACGCCGCAGAACCTCGAAGTCAAGGCTCGCCGCATGGTATTTGGCTCGGGGCTGGGCGTTGTTGTATCAGTTATGATCACTTGGTTCACCACCGACTCCAACGTTATCAATGTCACTCTCGATGTGCTCAGTGGCCTTTCTGCTGGTGCCTTTGTGACTATCATGTCGGTGCCCAAACTGAGTGTACCGGTGTGGCGCACTAGTTTGGCATTGATCACTCTTTTAATGCATTGTGCTGGCCTGTTCAGCAACTCATACACCATCTACGAGTCCCAAATTGTCTTGTACTTGAGCGTTACCGTGGTACTGGTTCTATTGTTCAGATGCATTGGTCTCGGAGCCATTGAACAATACATTGGGGTTCCGTGCGCCCTCATCACCTTGGCAGCGATCAGGGGCTCTAGTCTGCTGTACGTGTGCCGTGAGGAGCATGGTGAAAATTGTTCGAGTACATTTTATGAAATTGAGGGTACCTCAACGACTGGCTATTGGGCCCTTGTTGCACTCTCTGTGTTTATTATTGGATGGCCCCTTGTGCTGCGCCTATCATACACAGTGGGCCAAAATATGACTGGTATGGCGAGCATCTGCCTGCAGGCCGGCACGCCGTTGGCAATGATGCTCATCACCACGTATTGGTCTATTGACGCCGCCGAGACTAGGGGCTACATTGGAGAAGCCATGCTTGGGACGCTCAAGGTCGTGTTGAGTAGATCCATTCTTGGTATCAGTTTACTGGCTGGTCCCTACCTGTGGGCCAATGGCGACCCCTGCGTGTCAATTGACCTTCAAGGTGCACGCCCTAGAATCCTGGGGTACCAAAACATTTTTGGCGCGTATGCCTACCTTCCCATGATTTTCATCTCTTGGTCGGTGTTGATTTCCAGCAAACCCCCTGCGATCCTTGTTGTTTGTGCGCTTGTTGTGGCCATTTTTCAAGCCAGTGATTTGCTCGATCTCAGTGGCAGCAAGCAAAGCCTCCTGGCGCAGGTAATGTTTTTGCTGCTCGGATTTTTGGCGTTTTTTGCGACTGGGCATCAAATGACGCTCGTGAGTATCCAGTGGGATAGCGCGTTTGTCTCGGCCAAGACCTTAAGCTATCCAATCTCGGCAATCACGGTGACCTTGAATACATTTGGCCCATTTTTGATTGCTGCTATGGTTGCTGTCCTGATTTCAGTGTGGCGTCGTGCTCAGCATACCGACTCTCGCATTATCTATACGCTCATGGTGCGCTCCGTCATTGCAACCTGTGGCGTGGCAGCTTTGCAGGCACTTGTTAGCATGATTGCCGCGACTGTGCTGCGCAGACACCTCATGGCCTGGAAAATCTTTGCACCTCGGTTTATTTATGGCGCCATCATTTCTCTGGTGGTTGATGTTGGCGCCCTGGTGGGCTTGGCTTGTAGCGATCATGCCATCAAAAAGGTCACCGTGCTATTTGGCGGCTAGACTGTGCGTATTTAAAGTACATATACATTTACCCTGCTGTAATGAGCGGCTTGAAATATTAGGAACCCACAGTGCTGCTTTATTTACTTTACTGGCTAATATGCTCAAGTCAATCAACTCTCTTGGTGGAAGCACTGACCGTTGGTGCGAAATGCTGAGCACTAGCGACTTAACAGAGGCCCCAATATCTATGCCTTAAGGTGACGAGAGATCACCTATTGCTCGGTTTGTCTCGCATGATCTTGCCATCCTTGTAGTCACGGAAGGCCTGCCGCAAGTCTTCTTTAGTGTCCATTACCATGGGGCCTCGCGTCTCATAATGCTGCTCAAGTGGCTGGCCACTGAGGACGACGCAAGAACCGCTACCGTCCAGGGAAACGCCTGGCTGGACTACTGCCAAATCTCCTGGATTAAGAGTTTCACCGTCGACTTTGAGCGGTCCCCTTCTCACAAGGACAGCCGAGACATAGCCTTGTTTTAATTCCAGCTTCAAGGGACCATCAACATCGACATTCAGGATGTCCATTGGGGTAAAAGTCTTTGCTGGGCCCTTCAAGTCTTGGTAACTTCCAGAAATGACCTCAATCCCGCTCCTTTTGGGGAACTTGGTCAGACTCTGGTAGGCTGGGGGGGCCCACCGGTCCTTGGAAGGGACGTTGATCCAGAGTTGTACCATCTCTAATGTACCACCTGTCCGAGCAAACTCGGCGCTGTGCATTTCTTCATGCTCAATGCCTGAGCCGGCGGTCATCCACTGCACATGGCCCGAGTGGATTGTTCCCTCGCCTCCAGCCGAGTCCTTGTGAGAAATGTCACCAGAATAGGCGATAGTCACAGTCTCTAGCCCGCGATGAGGGTGCATACCGATACCCTTGGGAGATTTCGTGGGCTCGAATTTATGAGGAGCGAGGTAGTCCAAGAGCACAAAGGGGTTGAGTTTGCGGCCCAGTGTGTTTGGATCAATTGCTCTGTGGATGGGGAAGCCATTGCCTACCCACTGAAGAGGCTGCTTGCGCACAATTTGTAACATTGGTAGGTGTGGTTGCTTTGCTGTGGAAGCAGCCTTGGGCCGCCAAATTGTTCAAGTCGTCATCACTTGCGATAGCTAGGGTAGATCAATCAGGCTCGCAAACTCGCAACTAGTAGCCCAAGCGGCTATTATCTGATTTTTGGTAGCAAGGCACCTATTTTCAGATAGCCGCCATCTTGGTCTCAAAAAGACCTCTTTTCATGCAACCCTCACGACTTGAGCCGAGCCATTTTGATTGCCGAGCGCTATTTAAGCAGAGCGCATGCACCCCGCACTTCATGATTAGAGCACGCACTGCAAGAGAGACAGCGACGAATGCGCTGAAATTGTGGCAGAAACACGGGCCTGCGTGCCCTTGCCATACTTGCCAGTCCGCTAAAGGCGCGAGCCTCGGTGCGATTCGCCAGAGCGCGAAGTTATTGTCAAATGCGGCGCAGGACGCTGCCAGCACCCCCGACTATGCGTTTGAGATGGCCGCGAGTAATGTGCGGTACGGCAGGGGAGTCACGGCAGAGGTTGGGCACGATTTTAAGCAATTGGGCCTCAAAAGAGTCGCGCTTTTCACTGACAAGAACCTGCTCAACATGGCGCCGGTCAAGGCGGCTACCGAGGCTCTTGAGAGCCAGGGTATCGAGTACCAAGTTTACAGCGACGTGGTGATTGAGCCCAAAGACTATGGTGTGCACGCGGCAATTGAGTGGGCGCGCGCGTACCAACCCGACAGCTACTTGGCTGTGGGGGGAGGCTCGGTCATGGATACGGCCAAACTGGCCAACTTGATGCAGAGCTACCCTGACGGACAGCTGCTCGACTTTGTCAATGCACCAGTGGGCAAGGCCCAGCCCATCACACGCGCCGTCAAGCCTCTTATCGCTGTGCCCACCACTGCAGGCACCGGCTCAGAGACCACGGGCACCGCGATCTTTGACTTGCCCGATATCAAAGCCAAGGTAGGCGTCAGCTCGCGGTCTCTTCGCCCCCTGCTCGGTATTGTGGACCCCGCCAACAGCGAGTCCATGCCCCAGAGCGTCAAGGCCAGCTCGGGTCTCGACGTGATGTGCCATTCTATGGAGTCATACACTGCTATTCCGTACAATGAGCGCACACCTCGTCCTTCTGAGCCCATTTATCGGCCCACGTACCAGGGCGCCAACCCGATCTCGGACATTTTCAGCATGGCTGCCCTGCGCATGTGCGTCAAGTACCTCCCCCGCTCTGTGCGCGATCAGGGCGATACCGAGGCCCATGAGCAGATGCTGCTGGCCTCAACACTGGCTGGAATCGGGTTTGGAAACGCTGGTGTCCACTTGTGCCACGGCCTGTCGTACCCCATCAGCTCTCAGAACCCTGGCTACAAGCACCAGGGCTACAAGGTCGACAAGCCCATCATTCCTCACGGCGTGAGCGTCGCCGTCACCTCTCCCGCTGTGTTCCGCTACCTGGCGCCGTCCAACCCCGACCGCCATCTCGAGCTGGCCGAGGTGTTTGGCGTGGACATCTCGCAGGTGAAGCGCGAGAGCGCCGGAGACGTGCTCAAAGAAGCACTGCAAAAGTTCCTCTACCAGGACCTCGATGGACTGCAACCCCACGGTATCCAGGACCTCGGGTTCTCGCGCGATAACCTCGACCAGCTGGTGTCTGGTGCTCTGCCCCAGCGCCGCGTCATGAGCCTGGCCGAGCCCATCCACTTTAGCGCCAACCAGGAAATATCTGAGGTTTTGCACAATATTCTCGAGGAGAGTTTGAAGTTTTAGCTAAATAGGAATAAATTAGGCCTTGTTGAGAGCCTCTGAGCGGGTGGTACTATTGGGGTCCAAGTAGGGGCGCTCGCCAATGCCCACAACGCGCACGCCGGTGCGGACAAAGTCGGGCTGGTGCTTGACAAGGTCGTGGATGATGGTGTGGTAGTTGCTGCGATTGTCCCAGATCGCAATGTCGCCAGCGCTCCACTTGAAACGAAGCTGAATCTCCGGAGTCGAGGTAAGGACACGCAGCAAATAGTCCTTGAGAATATGAGACTCAGACTCGGTCAACTCCACAAAGCGGTTAAAGTGCTCGCCAATGGCAAAGATCGACTTCCAACCAGTGATGGGGTTGGTGCGCACAACAGGGTGGTAGGCCAGCAACTGGTCACCGACATTCTCTGGAGCGCCACGGGGAGCACTGTACAAGGGGATCCCCTTCTCCTTGAGAGCTTCGCCAAACACGGGCTGGCTGTACTCTCCAGTCAAGGTCTCCAAAAAGGCGAGCAGCGCGGGGGAGATGCGCTCGGCGAGACCGTAGCCAGAGGCCCAGGCAGTATCACCTCCAGAGCCGCCCACCTTGCCACCACCCTGGCGCGCGAGTTCCTCCTCAGTGGGGTTGGAGCTTGGGGTCTCCACGAGCCTCAGGCTGGTGTAGTCGCTGGGAACAGGCTCAAAGGTGATGTCGCTGTGCCAGCCAGTGCGGAAGGGACCACGCGAGAAACGTGAACCGACAGTGCCGTTAGCCTTTTGCTCCTCGTACAGCTTCTTTTGGCCGCGCGAGCTGATGAGGCTGATCTCGGGGTCAATCTTGTCACCGTCGAGTAGTCCTCCAGAGAGTTGAACAGGGTGGATGTGGAGTCCGCTGGTCTTGGGCTTGCCGGTCAATTTGCCAAAATTGTCAATGAGCTGCTTTTGCTGGTTGGCAGTGAGGTCATGCTGGCCCCGGAAGAAGACAACACCGCGCTCTGCGATGATGATGGCAAGGTCACGAGTGAGCTCCTCGCTGTTGAGCACGTCCACAAGGTCAACGTCGTAGTAGGTGCGGCCAATCTCTGGGGTGTCCTCGGAGAACTTGTAGGTCGAGTCAAAAAGACCAGACGCCTTTTGGCGCTGCGTGGGAGCAATCACAGAGGGACCCTTTTTCTCGGTATCCTTGGCAAAGGGCGAAGTACCCTCGACTCTCTGATTAAGAGGCTGAACATCAAAGGCGGCAGCGGTGGACTCCTCATTAAAAACATAATTGAGGAGCTCTTTGGGGATAGAGCGAGTACCCTTGAGAGGAGGGGCAACTCCAAGTTGGGCAGAAGTAGGGGCTGAAACAGTTGCAGCAGAAGCCATATAGTCAATTGATTCAGTCATCCTCTTTTATAGAGTGTCGTGCATACAATTGTGGGACTTCACGTGATGGCGGTGTGGGGCGAGCCGATGGCGTCACTTTTTATTCGAGGCGCCAGGGCGACAGCTAAAATAAGGTACAATTGGGAGCTGGATAGCCCTTGGGTCTGCCATCTGCATCCACGATTGCTAGTTTAGGTCTAGCGGCACTAAACTTTGGCACAGTACGACCATGCACGCAGATATCGCGATAATCCCTGGTGAAATATCACACACATGGGACTAATTACAATGCTAATGAGATTTAGATGCCCCAAGGTATCGTTTTCGTTTCAATTCTCTCCTGATTTAGTTGCCATTGCACGTGCCCGACAGCCATTTTCATGCACCCACCTGCACGAAATGCACATCGAGGGTTATCGATGCAGGTTCGTCTGCTAGATTTATCAGCGTGCATCAATGCGACATGTCAGGCCCCAGGGCTGCAGTGTGTGGGATTCAGCCTGCACCGGGGGACAAGTCAAGACGCAACGAACTCCACCTGAGATCAGAACGTAAAGTGAGTTAAACATGTCGGAAATTACTATTACTCTATCTAAATAAAAATGGGCTCTACCGAGCTTACTCTCCGCACTTTTTCCTCAGTCTATCGACCTCGGCCTCAAGCTGCTCGTTTATTCTCGAGAGCTCGTGGACGCGATCCTCAAGCTGTGTCATGCGCTCCATTTTGCGGGCTCTCGAACGACGAGCAGCCTCGGTGTTGCGCGCACGCTTGGCGGTGGTAATGTCGGCGTTCTCTGGGAGATCCACAGGCTGGAGAGGCGCCTGGCGAGGCTTGCGGTTGTACACCGTGATGCCGTGCTTGTCAACCTTGTGGGTAGGAGCGGGGGCAGGCGCACGCGCGGGAGTCTCCTTGCGTTTCAGCTTGCGATCAACCTCAGCGGCCAGAGCCTTTGCAAAACTGGGGGTCTCCTGAGGGGAGGACTCGCGGGGTGCAGCCATAGCCTCGGGCTGAGGGTTCAGAGCGGCTTCTTCCTGCTTGATCTCCTCAAAGGAAAACAGAGGCGCCCAGGTGGAGGCATTGTGGCCGAGGTCGGTCTCCTCAATCAGCGGGGTGTGGTCAACGTCGCTGAAGCAGTTGTTCACAGTGGAAGTGGTGCTGAGCAGCTCAGCGGGGGAGATAGTCATTGCGGGTGTAGGCTGGTAGTGCTGCTCAGTGTAGATGTCCTGCCACTCGCCTGCAGAGAATGCGGGGACCTGCGCGGCGGCGTAGTGGTCAAAGACATTGGAGTGCTTGGAAGCACCTTGCATTGGAAAATCGAATTGGTCAAACATAGGGTTCATGGGTTTACTGGACATTTCGTCAAACGGTAAACAAGTAATCAGGTCATTTCGGGGTTTCTTGGGGTTGAGTGTAGGATTTGCGGGGTATTTAGAAGCACATTGTTGTCTTGTCAATTAAGGTCTAGGTGTTTCTTTCCGGCAAATGCACCGAACTGGGAGGATGACTCTGAATATATAGTGAAATATTTCTGACAAATCCAATGCACCCCGCCTAACCCTACATGAGATAGCTGGGCATGCATACAGTGAAAAATGAGTCACCGGCGAAGTTTATGCGCAGGGGGGGCGCCATGGACCACAGTGCGTTAATTATACTGCCTAAAATTTGTGAAAGATAGCCTTTTAGGCCAAATTGAGCACATTTGCCAAAAAATATCCCGTTAAAAAGACATGCTTTCTCTGGCCGCTCCGGAGGCAGCCCCTGGTCGCGCCGGTTTCGGTGGTCACACTTGGACGATGACAAAAGCGCAGTTTAGGTGCATGCAGTTGCGCTGCAGCAGCTGGAATTTGCCGGATGGACGTGTAATTGCTGCGATTGCTTGGTGAAAAATAGACTTTTAGCATGGAAAAAGAGGTAAAAAATATTTCAAGCGCCGATCTTGGCAGCAGGAATGTGCGCCACAATGAGGCGCCCTTGGGACCTTGTTCTCGCCGCCAGCGGACCGGATGTGGTCCCAATAGAAACCATCGGCTGCATCAGTTGCGGCACATTGTTTGATGATGCGCCTCCAGGCAGGGCAGGCCGCAGTAATTGATGCCGCACTTTGGGCAGCTGTGGTCGCCAAAGTACCCGCACACATTGCATTTGGGCCGTGTCGGGTACCGGCTTGGCTTGGGGGCCGCCTCTAAAAAGCGCTCGTAGCTCTTGACATCGCCATCGAGGTGGTTTAGCAGGGACTTTTTGGACGCAAGGATGCGCCGCGAATTGACGGTCTTGCCGCTCTTGGGCGCACCTTTGAGCATGCCTACAGGAATCTCCAGCTTTTGTTCCTTGTAATTGTCTGCGTTTAGTTCTAAAATACGTTTGGCACGGGCCCTTGCCGCGCGATCTGGAGTGAACATTACAAATTACTACAGTGTGGAAAAAGCTATTTATGAAGCGCTGTCTTTCCAATGGGCAAACAAACCCCATCAAAAAACTGAGCTTGGACGCTAGCTGGCAGTCTACTCTGCCTCAGGTGATCCGCAATGTTGTATCAATCCACTTCTCGTCAATAACTCCATTTGACACCGAGGACAGCTACGTCTCGGAAGCCACGGGGTTTGTTGTGGACCCCAGCGGGATTATCATGACCAACAGACACGTGGTCGGCCCTGGCCCCTTTTGCGGCTACGCCATTTTCGACAACCACGAGGAGTGTCCCGTCAAGGCAGTCTACAGAGACCCCGTGCACGATTTCGGCTTCCTCAGATTTGACCCCACCCAGATCAAGTATCTGGACGTCAAGGGTCTGCCGCTGCGGCCGGACCTTGCGCGGGTAGGTAGCGACATTAGAGTTGTGGGTAATGATGCAGGCGAGAAGCTGTCCATTCTGAGCGGCGTGATTTCGCGGCTCGACCGCAATGCTCCCGATTATGGTGAGCTGTCCTACAACGACTTCAATACAGAGTACATCCAGGCAGCTGCCTCGGCTTCCGGGGGCTCGTCAGGCTCGCCCGTGGTCGATTGCAAGGGAAATGTCTTGGCGCTGCAGGCAGGAGGCGCGACTTCTGCGTCCACAGACTTTTTCCTGCCTCTATTTAGGGCAAAGCGGGCTCTGGAGTGCCTCCAAAACGATCAGCCCATCACCCGTGGCACCGTGCAGGTACAGTGGCTACTCAAGCCCTTTGACGAGTGCAAGCGCCTAGGCCTCACCGATGCATCTCTGGAAAAGGTAAGAGAGCAATGTCCCGAGGCACTGGGCCTGCTTGTTGCTGAAATGATCTTGCCTGAAGGCCCCGCCTCCCAGCATCTGGAGGAGGGCGATATCTTGCTCGAGATTTCCGGGCAGCCCATCTCTTCTTTCCAAACAGTGGATGAGATCCTCGACTCCAACGTGGGTAACTCAGTCACCTTCACAGTCGAGCGCAGTGGTCGCAGGCTCGTTCAGGAACTCTCGGTTATGGACCTGCACGCAATCACCCCCAGCCAATACGTCGAGTTTTCGGGAGCAGTATTCCACAATGTTTCGTATCAGATTGCTCGCCTCTATGGTATTCCTTGCAAGGGCGTCTACATTGCTGATACTGGCCTGGGCTTCCACGTCAGTCGCGACAAGAGCGGCTGGATCCTCCTAGAGATCGACAACAAGAAGGTATCGGATATCAATGAGCTGGTCGCAGCTGTGCGCGACATTCCCGACCGTGCTCAGATCCCGGCCAAGCTCGTGCATGTCACAGATTTGTATACCATTCGCACTCTTGTCGTTCCCGTCGATCGGCACTGGTCCAAGCAGCTCAGGATCGCAACTAGAGATGACAGCAAGGGAATCTGGGACTTTGAGACCATTGGCGAGCCCTTGCCTCCAGCCCAGCTAGTGCCTCAAACTGCCAGATACAAGAGCGTCAACATCGCCGGCAAGGCCGCAGCGTGCTCCCGCCTAGTCAAGGCCTTTGTGAGGGTCGAGACTATGCTCCCGTTCAGAATGGAGGGTTACACAGGCGCCTCTGTGTCTGAGAACGGTATAGTGGTGGACGCCTCGAGGGGTCTTGTGTTGGTGTCGCGGTACTGCGTGCCCCACCGCCTTTGCGACGTGACGATTACCGTTGCAGACTCTGTCATGGTTCCTGCAAAGGTTTTGTTTTTGCATCCTCAACAAAATTTCGCCATTCTCAAATTCGACCCCACGCTCGTGCAAAGCGACATGGAGAGCGTTGAGTTTTCCAACAAGTACCTCGAGCAGGGCGATGAGCTCATGTTTGTTGGCTACAATAATCACCGTGTTGTCCTGACTGAGACTAGCTTGACCGATATCACTACTATCAGCATTCCTCAAAGTCACGAATTTAGCCCGCGGTACAGAGCGACAAACCTTGAAAGTCTGGGGTTGGATGCGCCAATGATTGCAGAGTGCTCTTCCGGTGTCCTCGCTGATTATGACGGTCTTGTGCGCGGTGTTTGGCTCGCGTTCATGGGCGACGTCCAGGACCGCAGAGACCGCCAGTTCCGCATGGCTTTGGACTCGGTCGAGATTGGAAAGATTGTGCGTAGTATTCAAGAGCATGGCCAGGTCGACCCGCGCTTTCTCGACCTCGAGCTCGGGTCCACCCCTATTGTGCATGCTCGCGTGAATGGCGTGAGTGAAAAGTGGGTGGAAAAGCTGCACGAGATGCGCCCGCAGTTTTGCGTTGTATTGAGGGTGTCGCAAAGCCTCGCGGGCTATGTAACGGAGGGTGATATCGTGCTCGCCGCGGATGGCCAGCTTGTTTCTCACTCAGCGCAGCTGCAGAACCTTGATAGTGACTTTGTCAATCTTACCCTTGTGCGCAATGGCGAGGAAATGGAGGTTAGAGCGCCCACCACCCGCTCAAGTGATGCCCTTATCTCGAGCGTCGTGATGTGGAGTGGTATGCTCATCCACCCGCCCCACCACTCAGTCCTGCAGCAAATCAAAAATGTCCCCAGCAATGTCTACATTGCGCATATCAGTCCGTCCTCGCCCGCCAACCACCGCGGCATTGGCCCCACACAGTTCATCACCCATGTTGACGGAGTGCCCACGCCCACGCTAGCCGATTTTTACAAGGCTGTGGAGAACTGTCAAGATGAGCAGGACGTGAGACTCCGAATCGTGAGCTTTGACGCCATTCCCAGCGCCGTCTCGATTCGCACAAATCACCACTACTTTTCAACGTCCATGTTCGAGCTCAAGGGCGACGAGTGGGTGAAGGTTTAGCATTTATATATATTCATAGACATCTATGCATACTCGATAGGATCAGTGTCTGTTTTTGAGATCAGGATCTCGGCGTCCTGGAGCTCGCCCAAGAGCTGCTCTCTGAGTGTGGTCAAGAACCCACGCTCTGTGTTTGAGTGGCCGCAAATAATGGCACATTTACCCGACTCGCGTAAATGCAGCATCTCATGGTGGCCGAGCTCGCCAGTAAAAATCAGGTCCGCGCTCGTTCCCCGAACAACCGAGCCGCCAGACCCTGCGCAGATAGCAACTGACGAGATTTCTGGGCGTTCAGCGGGGGCCACAAGCTGCACGGTATCCAGTTTGAGCCCTGACTTTACATTCTTGATCAGATCAGATAGCTTTGTGGGCTTTGCGAGCTCTACAAAGCGCCCCATACCTGCTTCATGAGTAGGGTGCGATACGGGCTGGAGGAAGCTGCGGCTCTTTTCATTGCCCCCCGCAATAACATCTCCCAGCCAATCATTGACGCCGCCCTTTGCAGCATCGACCGCAGTGTGAGGGCAGTAAACGCTGATACCTGCTCGAACCAACCGGAGCAAACTGGCTTGTTGCGGGTCCTGGGGAGTGATACTTTTCAAGCCTCGGAAAATAAATGGGTGGTAGGCAATAACGACATTGCAATTAGCCTCAATGGCCTCGGTACACACACTTGAGGTGAGGTCAATTGCGAGGAGGATCTTGGGGGCCGCGTCGCTGGGCTGAGACGAATCAAGCAGCAAGCCGGTGTTGTCCCAGCTAGAATCAGCGAGTTCCTTGGGGTAAAGGCGCTGTACCGCACTACAAACCCGTTTAAGCGCCTTGCTCATGAGTAAGTTGCCAACTCGCTCGTTGGTGGTTTTTTCAAATGGTAGTGACGTCGCAACAGCTGGAAAAAATATTGAAGGATGGCCTTCAGGCCACCACCGTACAGGTGAAGGACACCTCTGGCGGCTGCGGACAGGCGTTTGAGGTCACTGTGGTGAGCGAGCAGTTTGAGGGTAAAAACCGCCTTGCAAGGCACCGCCTTGTAAATGGGCTGCTGAAAAAGGAAATCGCAGAGATCCACGCATTTACACAGAGGAACTTCTCACCGACCGAATGGCAAAAGCACAACACAGAGGCCGAACAGTAGGAGATTCCATTACGATTGAATGATTTATGGGAATGAGAGACGATATTTTAGATAGGCACGATCAATTTAGAATGGACTGCAGAGTCGTTGTGTGCGATAAACCAGCTCAGCCGGCCAGGCGCCCACAACCAATAAATAATTTCGGGCTAGCTCACGTTAAGCATCTTTTGCTGTGCTTCTCTCAATAGCTTGGACAGCTTGTAGTAGGCAGTGGCTCCGAGCTTTTGTATCTTTGGGTCCTTTTGTGACTGCCACTCGGAGCACCAACCGTGCAGATCAGCAATAAGAGGGCTGCGCACTAAGATGGAAGGTGCCACATCCAAGAGCAGCAGCAAGCACACATAGACTGCCTCCGCTGCGGAGGCCCTGGCGCTCATGAGAAAACCAAGCAGCTGAGAAGTCATTCCAGGAATATCATTGGAAGGATAGCTGTAGTATACAATCAAGCCCAGCGTCTTGAGCCAGTGCTGATAGATCAAAACAGTGTAGTCCCCAAACTCCTTGGCACGCATGGCGGCCAACGGGTAGAAGAACGAGCCGGCAAGCTTGGAAAACTTGTTGACTGAGGGCCTTTCGCTTGGTGTATCCAGAATCAAGCCATTGAGCTCGCTTGACAAGTCTTTCTCAGAGTAAAACTTGGCGTGCACGGGGCCCGGCAGCTGGGGTGTCGCAAACTGCGGCGCCTTGAACTGTGCGAGCTGCTGTGCTGCTTCCACAAGGGCATTCATCAGCGATACACGTTGGCTTAACGAGTAGTCGCCTTGATTGAGCAAGTTAACAACCTTCTCTGCGAGACTCGGGTCGGCAGACACAAGCGCAACCAAGAGGGCTTGACGCTTTTTGGCAAAGTCCGCCACGCTGTACTGATCACTGAGGCCTGCGACAAGCGCCAAGAGCTCCGGCGCGTAATGAGTTAGCTCAGACCCAAACTTAGCCTTGCGCCGAACAAGGTCAGGGCCTGTGGTCAGGGCCATGTGGTGCTTGCCGTAGTCAGAGCTGTGTAGATAGCTCAATAAATCGCGAACATATAGCGGAGGTTCCGTCTGGTCGTCCTCCTCGTCGTCAGAGTCCATCGCAACATCATCAGGCTTTGGCTTTTCAATGGGCGCCAGGTATTCTTGAGCATTATTTGTAGGCTCAGAGATAGGCCTAAATGCATCCTCCAATGGAACAATCTCTTCTTTGGAGATAAAGTAGTTGTGTTCATAGCTAAGGTCAAAGCTGAGACTCTCGCCCGCTTGCCGAGCATAGACCTGAGCCACTATAGTGCCCATCTCGCGCACTAGGGTGGACTCTGAAGCGAGGTGATTGGACACACCATTTGAGAAGGACTCCAACCTACTCGCTGCGAGCGCGTCCTCCCGGCTAAGCTGTGTGGCAATGCTCAAAAGAATTTGAGTCTGTGCAGTTTGCAAGGGGATTGCGGACTGTGAGATGTTGATTGGGGATCCCCAGTCCTCGAGTAAAGTGGGAACTAGCGCGGGAAGGTTGTCAGACCAGATTGCGGCGGCTCTTTGGACCTGACTGCCGAGCTTTTGTGCAATGTGTATGGTTTTGAGAGGCTCAAATGCAAGTTTTCTGAGAATAGCGGCAATTGCGGGTGCCTTGAGCGTGGTCAATCTGAGCCACGACCTCAAAATGAATGTCTTTGAGTTTTGAGAGAGCGCACTGAAGCTTTTTTCAAATTTGGCAAAGTAGGTGAACAAAATGTCGTAAATATCATAACCCAGCTTGCAAGCTCGTTCAAGCATCATGGAGGGGATTTGCTGGAATTCCAGTAGCTGGTAGGCCAGCCATTTAGCGTACCGGATGCCGCTGCAAAACCACTTGTCAAGGTTGGTACTCGAGGCGACACTGAGAAGTCGTGATCCACAAAACACATTGGTAGTGCTGCTCAAATCAGTGACTGCGCAACGGCAAAGCAGTCTTGGGTTGGCCAGCACCAGTTCCAGGATCTCGGCCAAGTGCCCCTGGTGAGCACCTGACGCCAACTGGAGCTCGCTCACGAGACATTGAAGGCCCTGCAGGTCCGAGAGCTCTTTGACGTATTTTTCGGGGCCAAAGTCGTAGCAATTCTCGAGCAAGTTGGCATAATGCTCTAGGGGGGTGCTCATACTTGAATTAATTCTGAGGCAAAAAGTGGCGCATCTTTTTCACCATGAACGATGAACTCGATCGTCTCTATGGGAGTTATGCGACTCTCAAAACTAGGGAGGAACGAGACCTGGTGTCGCAAAAACTAGCAGATTGGCCCGAAATCGCCAACCGTTTGGCCGCATCCGTAGGCAAGACCCTTGCCCCCACTGATGTGGCCACATTGCTGCAGTTTGCCAACAGTGCGGGTGAGAAGCAGCTCACTCCGCAGCTTGCCAAGGTTCAGGCGCAGCTTTTGGGGCAGTGCCTAGATATTCCGCGCGACAGACTCGCAGCAGCCTCCATTGCCCGCACGAGGCGTTCCGTGCACGAAGCGTCGGTGAAATTTGGCCCCACTGTCTACTTGGACCTGCTAAAGGAGCCCACTATTGCATCTCTCAGCCTTGTTGCCTTGCTGGCCGACTCGAGGCAGGCCACTGCGTTCAGCGACTCTGTGCACAATGCGGCCGGCGACTGGGCGCAGGCATTCTCTAAGTGTGTCCTGGGCCTCAAAACGGCGCCGCCTCGCCGGATTCTATGCTCCTTTTCTGGCGTTTTGACGTGGCTGCCCCAAGAGGTCTGGGACGAGACGCTCGTGCCCGCCTTTAAGAAGGCACTGCTGAGAGCCAGCGAAATGACATTGCAAGTTCTGCCTGTGGTGATTTCCTTTTTGCCTCCACTCAACTTTGACAAGGCCTCAGAGGCCTTCAAATCGTCGCTGGTGTCCAACATTGGCTCGAGCAACGCCGCCGTGCGCGCTGGGTCTGCTGAAACAATGGGCCTGCTGCTCGATCGCAGCCAGGTCCTCGCCGAGACTGTGACGCCTGCCTTTACCAAGGCTACGGGAGAGGCCAGGGTTCTCTATGCCCAAGTCTTTTTGCACGTTGCGACGAGCGAGGCCGCCCTCAAGGCTATTGACACTGTTGCCGCAAAGGAGACCTCCGAGCAAACCCTCAAAGCGATTGTGAAAGCGGCAGTGCACCTGAACGCCACTGAAACTATCGTGCGCGGTATGGCCGACAAGCGCGCACCGCTGAGGAGAGAGTGGGTGTGTGCTGGCGCCGAGCTCTTTGAAGACAAGCAGGACGAGTCTATCAAGTCTGCGCTCCAGACCGCACTTGATGATGTTTTGGGCAACCCCACTTCTGCCATCGCCAATAAACTTATTGCTGCTGGATATGCTGCCGCCAGTGCTCTCAAGGCACAAGCTGCGCTTATTTTGCTCACCGATTCAAAGATCTATGAGCGTCTTTCTAGCAGTGAGGAGCTCTACTGGGCTCAAAGGACGGTGTGCGCTTTGTCGTGCCCCGAGATCACAGACTGTGCCGTTGTGCTGTCGCAAAAGGCGCCGAGGGAACTTGTCAAAGAGTCGAGGCAGATGCTTGATCAAATCTACGCCACAGGGGGTGTCCCTCAGGCCTTGGCGCTCTCATGCGAACGCTCTCGCTACACTAAACTATCTGTGTTTGGCACTTCTAGCGACGACGCCGCGGCCGCCCTGGTAAACCTGCTGATTGTGGCTCATTTGGATAATCAGTCGTGGACCGCTCTGTGTCTCAAGGCAAAACAAGACCCAGGCAAGCTTGTTCTCGCCCATTACGAGCAGATGCTGGAGCGCATTTGGACAGCGCCCTCAGACCTCATACCAGCCGCCAACAGGGCTCTCGCAACCATTGCATTTGTGAACCCTGATTGCGTTGCCCCAAAGATCGTCGCGTACATCAAGGAGCATCTCGTACCAGTTTCTCTCAGTGCCGATGATGTGCTGGTGTTCCAGACCCCCGCGGGCCAGGTGGCGCTCACAAGCGAAATCAAAAAGAAGCAGGGCCAAAACGCTCAGTCCTGGGATGACCAGATCAGGGCGGAGCTCGCTAAAAAGAACGCCAAGCTCAGCCCAGAGGACAGAAAACTTCTCGAGCAGCAGGACCAGGTGAGGACTCGGGTGGGCGAGATCTTGGCCCGCTACTCTCGGGCTATTTCTGCGATTGACGCCCTATCGCTCTCTCCTGCCGAGACCGGTATCAACCAGTGGTTCCCTGTTGCAGTTGAGCACCTGATTGCAGTTTCGCGCCTCGAGCTTGCTACCGAGGCGCGCGAGTGTCTGCTGGCACTGAGTCGCAATGTGACAGGCCGGTTTGGCGATGTGCTGCCCAAGGTCGGCCAGGCCTTGCTGTGGCGTTTGAAGCTTGGGCAAGAAGGTAGCGGTGAGCGCTTGAGCGAGGTGTTGTACAGGGCCAAGTTCCTTGCCGACCAACAGCCGCTCGACAGAGTCTCTCTTATTTATTTGCTGCCCATCCTAGTTGCCATCATCAAGCAGCCTGCCACCAGTGACGAGCAGGAGGAGCAGCTTCTGTTGACTCTTAATATTATCGCTACAGAGGCCGACGAGCTCGATCTTGTGCCCCGCGGAGACCTTGTGGTCTCTCTTATTGCTCTGCTGGAGCGCGATCGCGAAAAGGCCAAGGATGTCAAGGACTGTCTGCAGCGTGTTGCTCAGGGTGTTTTGTTTGACGAGGATGAGCAAAACACTCTGCTTGCCTCGACTGTGAGCCCCAACCCCTATGTGCGCACAGCTACACTTGAGATTATTGACGCTGAGGTTGACCTGCGTGCTCTAAACTCGTCCCCTGAAGTGTTTATCGAGTGCTTTGGCGAAAATGCTCCGCTTGCACACACAATCTACAAGGAAAACTCCCTCAAAGCTCCCGCGGTTGCCCAGCTCATCCCCTTTCTTGGGCTGGCCTCGGTGGCCAAGGCTATCGAGTATGTGGTTGCTCAAGATGTTGGTATCCTGAACGAGAGTGTCGACCTGCTGTGCAGCCACTACAAACAACTGCGCGAGCCGCCCAAGCGCCAGCTTGATGAGTTTGGTATGGAGATCAAGCAGAGATATGAGGATCCATGGCAGAAGCGTCAAGGTGCCCTCGAGGCTCTGACGCTGCTCACTTCTTTCCTCGACAAGAGCCTCACCCTAGATGTTGCCAAGTTCGTTGCTTCTAGTGCTGTCAGCGATCCCAGCCCCGTGGCCTACAACCAAGCCCACAAGCTCGGGCTCTCGCTCGTGGAGGTTCAGGGTGCGCAGTATTTGGACGACCTGCTCGCTCTATTTGAGGACTTTGTCAAGGAGAAGAACCCCGACGAGCAGGTTAGACAAGCTCATGTGCTGCTTTATGGTATGGAAGCTCGCCATCTAGGCCAAGACGACCGTCTGGAGGGGATCCTTGGCCAGCTCTTGGACGCACTCAATACTCCCTCCGAGAAGGTGCAAATCAGCATCGCCGAGTGCGTTGTGCCGCTTGCCAAAAGGGTGGATTGTGGCGCGCTTTTTGCCAAGCTGCTTGAGCGCGTGAGCCAGGGCGAAAATGCCAAGGGTGCCTCGTTTGGTATCTCTGGCTTGGTCAAGGGCATTGGTATCAGCGCATTGAGCGACTTTGGTGTCACTAGAGCAGTGTTTGAAGGTGCCGAGGATGTCAAAAACCCTACAAAGAGGCAAGGCGCTCAAGTTTTGATTGGGTGCCTCAGCACTATGCTCGGCAAACTGTTTGAGCCGTATGCTTTGGAGCTGCTACCCATTGTGCTTGGCGGCCTAGGCGATGGCCAGGCACCCGTTCGCGCCAGTGCCACAGAGGCCGCTCGCAACGTCATGAAGCACACTACCGGCTATGGTATTAAATTACAGATCCCCATGACTCTCAGCAGGCTGAGCGACAATGCCTGGCGTACTAAAAAGGGCGCTGTGGAGCTGCTGGGTTCTATGGCTTATCTCGACCCGCAGCAGCTGAGCGCTAGTCTCAGTACTATTGTTCCCGAGATTGTTGGTGTACTGGGCGACACTCACAAGGAAGTACGTGCCGCTGGCAAGAGCTCACTGCACTCATTTGGCGAGGTGATCAAAAACCCCGAGATTAAGGAGCTCGTGCCTGTGCTCTTGGAGGCCATCAGTGACCCCACAAAGAATACCGATGCTGCCTTGGACGCGCTGCTCAAGACCAAGTTTGTCCACTACATTGACACCCCGTCGTTAGCGCTTGTGATCCACGTGCTCAAGCGTGGTCTCAACTCGCGCTCAGCTAGCACCAAGCGCAAGTCGTGCCAGGTTGTCGGAAATATGAGCATCCTGACTGAGGCTTCGGATCTTGTACCCTATTTGGATGAGATTATGCCGGATCTACAGGTGGCCATGGTTGATCCCGTCCCTGCGACGTGCTCTACCGCCTGTAAGGCCCTTGGTGTGCTTGTTGAGAAGCTGGGCGAGGATACGTTCCCCCAGGTTATCCCCAACATGTTGGAGACTCTCCGCGATCCATCCAAGATCAGCGACAGATGGGGTGTGGCCCAAGGTCTCGCCGAGGTCATTCACGGCCTGGGTGTGCACAAGTTGGACGAGATGCTACCCACTATTTTGGCAGGCTGTCAAAGCGTCAAGGGCCATGTGCGCCAGGCGTTTATTCCACTTCTGCTATTCTTGCCCAGCTCGTTTGGACAGGCAATTACTCCCTACCTAAGCGCCCTTACACCGGCTATCTTGCATGGCCTGGCTGATTCACTGGACGATGTGCGCGAGAACGCACTCAAGGCCGGTCGCCGTGTTGTGCGCAACTTTGCCTCCAAGGCTGTTGACTTGCTGCTTCCCGAGCTCGAGGCTGGCCTCAGTGACCCCAACTGGCGTATTCGCCTCAGCAGCGTTGAGCTTACCGGTGATTTGCTCTTCCAGCTCAGTGGTGTTTCCAAAAACACAAGCGAGGATGCTGCCGTCTCCACAAAGGTTCAGACCGTGCTCACCGAAGTTTTGGGTGCACAACGCAAGTCGCGCATTTTGTCGCTCATCTTTATCTGCCGCGCCGATGTGGTTGGCGCTGTTCGCCAGAGCGCTCTCGAGGTTTGGATGACCCTGGTGGCCAATACCCCTCGTACCGTCAAGGAGATCCTCGAGACCCTCAGCCACATTATTGTGCGCAAGCTCAGTGATGCTGATGAGGAGTTGCAGCGCATTGCTGCCCGTGCGCTTGGCGAGCTTGTGCGCCGTGTCAACGGTGCTTTGACCCAGCTGCTGCCGCTATTCGAGAACATGAGGGGCGACCCCAGCGCCAGAGAGGGTATCTGCATTGGGCTCATTGAGCTCATCCAGAGCACACCATTCGATGTTCTCAAGGAGAACGAGGCCGGCGTCACTAAACTTATTCGCAGCTGCCTCACCGATCTCGATGACAGCGTCCGCGAGGCTGCTTCTCAGGCATTTGATGCCCTGCAAGAAGCCCTTGGCGAGGTTGCACAGGATATTCTGCCCGAGCTTATTGCGCAGATGGAAACCGGTGATGAGGGTGCCTTTGCCGCTCTCAAGGAGATGATGTCCACCTCGCCCGAGGTTGTGTTCCCCGCGCTCTTGCCCAAACTCATTGCCGAGCCCATGACTCCCTTTAAGGCTTCATCGTTGGCCGATATTTGCGAGGTTGCTGGCGAGGCTCTTTACAAGCGCCTTGACTCTGTTGTTGATGCTCTCTTGGTTGACGACGAGGAGATCAGTTCCCAGCTCACAAGGGTCTTGCTCGTCCACGCGCCTCAGACTCACCTCCTACACGTTCTCAAGAACGACCATCAAAAGGGCCAGCTCATCTTGCGCCAGCTGGCGACTGTATTTGTGGAAGACCATTCTCAGGTCGATATGGTGTTTATGTCTGACTTTGTGGCCCATGCCATCGTTGGCCTGGAGCGCGAGCCCGCTGCCTCGCACGAGTTTTTGATTTCGCTCAGCTCGTCTCTTGGCAAGTCTCAGCTCGCGGAACTCGTGGACGCTGCGTACAAGGCGCTGCTCATGACCTCTGCGCCCGTCGAGGGCTTCGCTCTGCCCAAGGGACCGCAGTGCGTGCTGCCCATCTTTTTGAACGCTCTTACACTTGGTTCCAACAAACAAAAGGAGTCTGCTGCCCTGGCCATCGCTGCTGTTGTGGAGCGCGCCGAGCCGGAGCATCTCAAGGCGAGCGTCACGGCCATGACTGGCCCGCTCATTCGTGTGGTTGGCGAAAAGTACCCTGCCGACGTCAAGAGTGCCATCGTGTACACCTTGAGTGTACTGCTCCAGCGTATTGGCGCCTTTTTGCGTCCCTTTATGCCTCAGCTGCAGCGCAGTTTTGTCAAGTGCTTGAGCGATACGTCCTCTGCTATTCTTCGTGAGCGCGCTGCCAAGGCGCTCAGTACTCTGATTGGATTGCAGCCTCGCCTGGAACCCCTCACCAAGGAGATTCTCACGGCCGTCGAGAGCGCAGAGCCTGCGGTGCAAAAGTCTATGCTGCGTGTTTTGTACGACATTGCCCTCAAGGCCGAGTCCCTGAGTGATGCTACTCATGAGCAGATCCTCGACCTGGTGCAGGTACTCTCTGGCACCAGCGACATTCGCGTCTTGTCCACACTGGCTTCAATTGCCGCACTTGTCGCTAAAGACCTCAGCAGGTTCCAGCGTGAGTCCCTGTTTGGTTTGCTCGTGGTCAATGCCGCTTTAATCCACAGCCCTGAGCACGCCGTTGACTCGCTTGACTTTTTGTGCACCTCGAGCCAGAGCCACAGCCCCGAAGTTTCCGAGGCGGGTGTCCAGGGCCTTGCCAAGTACGCGCTCAAGTACCAGAATCCCCAGGCCGTTGACGCGCTGGTCAAGTGTGTTGCAAAGGATGAGTCGCGGTCGCCCGATACTCGTCGTCTCGCCTTGTTTGCCCTGTCTGCTGTAGTCAAGGCAAACCACTCTTTGGTCGAGGCTCACTTGGACGAGTTGGTTGTACCCCTCTTTGCGAGCGTGCGCGACACAACTATCCCCGTCAAGCTCGCAGCCGAAAACACATTTTTGGACGTGTTCAAGTTCATCGAGACTGGCAATGCGGCCTTCTTTGACACGTGGTTTGTTGGAGCGTGTGAGCGCGGTGCCGTGCCTGAGCAATACCAGCGGTCGCTGAGCGAGTATGTGCGCAGAGTCGCCATGAGGCACACTGTGTCCCGCCGTGAGCAGCTTGAAGCTGGCGTGGAGCAAACCGACGACCTCGCCGAGCTCATGTCTGTGGGCCCTTTGGAGGCTGAAAGTATCTAGAGTGTATATACGAAAATGTTATTCAGGAAAGTAGTATGCCAAGGACTCAATGTTGATGGCAAGCTCCTCATTCTTTTTACCAACCTGGCCGCGAATCCAACCGGCCAAAACCTGGATATTCTGCTGTCCACTGGCGATATACAGAGTCGGCTTGCCTTCGCAAAGGTAGTCCTTCTTGGGGATGATATACTTGCGCCTGACCTTTTTGGGCTTGCCGTTCTCGTCGAGCTCTGGCTCTTTTTGTTCAATGATCATGTGGTCCTCATCCTCAGGCAAGACTTTGAGCTCGCACAGGATGGTGCAGCCCCAATTATCCTTGCCCTTTTGCTGCAAGATCCAGTAGTTGTTGCCGTAATTGTCAGAGCCCACGGCGGAGGTTCTCAGGGAGAGTTTACGCAGCCGTGAGTAGAGAGTCTGCTCCTCCTTGAATACCTTGTCCATCGCGGCCTTATCAGCAACCTTTTTCTTTTCATTGTACACAACTTGCTTGTTTTCCTTTTTCATCTTTTCGAGGTTGGCAACGTGCTGGGTTTGGATCTGCTTGACGGTGTCTGTGCAGTTTTTTCTAAACTGGAGACACTTTTCCTGATCTTCAGCAATACAGTTGCGAACCGCGTCAGTGGATGTGGTCAAAACTAGCACACGCCTTATCAGCTCTAGTCGGTAGTGCTCGCCTGTGAGCTGCTCGGCCATGTGCGAGTAAGGGTCCTGCTCGTAGAGAAAATCGCCAACAAGCGTCCATAGATGTGAGCTATCGGCCTGACAGCCCTCAATCTGAGGCAGCAAGTGCTTAACTTGCGGTATTAACCACGACCTGTCGAGGCTGAAGATCCTCAAAAGAGACACCAGTACCGCCTTGTACAGAGTGTCTGGCCATGACCGCGCCAAATCATTGAGAGCACCGAGATTGCGAGCTGAGAACCGACAGATTCGGTCAAATCGGAGAATGAATTCTCGAACCAGGACTCGCAGCCAAAAGCACTCTGGGGTCCCTTCGTTGTTGATTGGGACAAACTCGGGCGCAGGCTCTTTGTTTTCAATCTTCAGCTTGAGGATTTTCGATGGCTTTTTGGCCTTTTTCGCAGGCCTGCGTCTTTTTGGGGCGGGGGTAGCTGCAGGGGCTGCAGTCTCGGGCTCAGCAGAGTCCTTTTGCGGCTCGTCCTCCATTTTAACATCTTCTGAGGTATCCATGGGCTCATCCTCGGTCTTGGGCGCATCCTGCTGCTTGAGCTTGACGTCGTTTTGGTTGTCAGTATTGCTGGCGTCGTTAGGGACCTCTGCCACGGCCTGGTGTGACTGCTCGGGCTGCGCAGTCTGGGCAAGTGGCTCTTGAGCAGTTTCCAGGGGTGTTTGCTGCTCAGACATGGTCGCCTGCCCCTCAACAGCACCGATTTCTGTCATGCTTATAATGCTGATTTTAATTCGACTAAAAGCCTTAGTTTGCGGTGCATAACACTGCCGAATAGTCTACCATCTAATCTAGTAAACAAAGTTTGATTGTTTTAAGTTGCCACGCAGGGTACCGCGTTTCCAATTATGAAAGACATCACCTCCAAAGCCGAACTCGCACAGTTGCTCGAGGAGCCCAGCGTGGTGCTCAAGTTCAGCGCTACGTGGTGCGGACCGTGCCAGCAGATGGCCCCTATCTTCAACAAACTGGATGAGGAGTTTAAATCGATCAAGACCGGCGGCGTGGATCTCGATGCCTCTGGAGGTATTGCAGAGCAGTTTGGCGTCACCAGTGTGCCTCAATTCTTCTTCATCAAGGACGGGAAAGTCGTGGATACCCTCAAGGGTGCCAACAGAGCCGGGCTGAGGGCAGGCTTTGAGCGGCTAAAGAACATGGGTACTTCAATGCCAAAGACGGGCGGACACACCCTCAAGAAGCCTACTGTGACCACAAAGGCTAAAGGCGCGAGCTCTGTTGCCTACAAATGGGTCACACTGTACTTCTCCACCCTATTTAGCTTTGACGCTCGCAAGACGGCGGCCGCTCTCTAATTTATATCAATATAGCGTATCAAGCGCGTAGCTTTTCTTCGAGCTGCTCGTTGCTGGGCTCCACGAGGATAGAACCGTCCTCGAAAACCAGGGTGGGGATATTTTTGCGGCCACTCAGGCGCTCGACCTCCTCCCATGCGCTGGGGGTTTTAACCACATCGATGTTTTCATATTGGACATTGTGCTCGCTCAAGTACGCGGTGGCTCTGCGGCAGTCGCCACACCAGTCGGCTCCATAATACTTTACGAGTTGCATTGATAAGACTGCACACGAGCCGCTTCAACGGTACTTGTGGTCCGCCATAACGTGATATCGCGTCTAGTCTATATTAAGGCGGCAGGGAATGAGCACACGTGCTGCTGATAGCGCTTTTTGGATCTGCGTGCCGCTAATTACCCCGAGTTGGAGGTATCTACGCTAAAGGGAAAGCAATACGATTGGAGTGAGCCGAGGACTCGCGTGTCGCGGCCTATCTCTATTTAGTACCTAAAATAGTCAATAAACACGCAATATTGTGTCGTATTGGCGGCTTGGCAAAACGGACCAGCGCAGCGTTCAGGCGTCTGTATCGCATCAATAACCAGCTCCATGGAGGCTTAATGGACAAAATCTGGATTCTGCTCGAGCTCGATGTCCATGCAGGACCATGCATGGACCGTGCATGACCACACATGAGCATTTGGTGATTGCTAAGCGTTGATCTGATTTGAACTCAATCAAATGTTTAGCGGGACAAGCGGGCATCAGCACCAGTATTGGCCTCCCCGCCAGTCGTTCTCATCTGAATTGAGCCCACTTGCCAAACTGAGGCTGGAAATGCAAAAGCAGGGCGTGGGCTACTATATCGTGCTAACTCAGGACGCCCACGACAGCGAATACGTCGCAGAGGCAGACAAGCGGCGCGAATTCATCTCTCAGTTTACCGGATCTGCAGGTACTGCGATTATCGGCGAGGATTTTGCAGAGCTCAGTACCGATGGGCGCTACTTTCTTCAAGCGCAAAAGCAGTTGGGCCCTGAGTGGACCCTTCGCAAGGAGGCCTTTGACACGCCCTGGATTGAGGCACTGGCGTCCAAAGCCAATGCTAGCGGCAAAAGTATCGGGGTGGACCCCTCGCTGATCTCCAACGGCCTCGTCGAGTCGCTGCAGGCCAGGCTCAAATATGCAACTCTCAAGCCGATAAAGGCGAATCTCATCGACAAGATTTGGTCAAAAAAGCCGCACGAGGCGACTGCGCCCGTTTTTAACCTTGACATCAAAGTCACTGGCGAGTCGTATGACTCCAAAATCAAGCGCGTGCGAAAGGCTTTGAATGACCGTGGCGTGGCGGCCATTTGCGTGTCTGCTCTCGATGAAATTGCCTGGCTCTTCAATCTCAGAGGCGCAGACGTCCCCTTCAATCCGGTATTCAAGGCTTATGCTGTGATCACTCTCTCGTCCGTCAAGTTGTACGGCGATCTCAAGAAACTCCAACAGGTCAAGCACTTGTTTCAGGGGGTCTCGTTCCTCGACTACGCCCAGGTCTGGACCGACTTGGAGTCCCTGGCCGAGAAAGCAGTGTGGGCGCCGTCGGGGTCTTCGTGGGCCATTGTCACAAGTTCAAACGCAACGTGCCAAGACGTCTCCCCAGTCAAGATCTTCAAGACTATCAAAACTGCAGAGGAGATTCGTGGTGCTCGGGAGGCTCAGTTGAAATGTGGCCTCTCTTTTGTGCGATTGTTTAGCTGGTTAGAGCGCCACATTGACACTCACCCCATCACCGAGTACGATGCGGCCCAAAAGCTCTTGAGTATAAGAAACGAGCTGCCAGGGTTTATGGGGTTGTCGTATGGCTCAATCTCGAGCGTTGGCCCCAATGCAGCAATTATCCACTACGAGCCCGAGAAGGAGACCTCCTTGACCATTGATCGAACCCAGCCCTACTTGCTGGATGCCGGCTGCCAGTTTTTGCACGGAACAACTGATACTACGCGCACTGTGCACTTTGGCACCCCGTCCGCAGAAGTGAAGCGCGCCTATACCCTGGTGCTCAAGGGCCACATTGGCTTGTCGCGCGCAGTCTTCCCGCAAGGAACCAATGGTGCAACTCTCGACGTGCTTGCACGCCAGCATCTCTGGCAATATGGCCTCAACTACCGCCATGGCACAGGGCATGGAATCGGCGCCTTCCTCAATGTGCACGAGCCGCCTGTGGGCTTTGGCGGCCGAGGCTACGATACTCCCTTCAAGGTGGGCCAGCTCACATCTAACGAGCCCGGATGCTACATTGACGACAAGTTTGGCGTCAGGGTCGAGAGCGTTTTGGCAGTCACCAAGGCAAACACAGAGTACAATTTTGATGGCGTGGAGTACCTGCGTTTTGAGTACCTTACCTTGGTGCCCCTTGCCCTGAATATGATTGAGACTGATTTGCTCACTGTTGATGAACGAAGCTGGATCAATTCGTACAGCGCTAGGGTACGTGCCGAGTTGTCGGTCCACCTAGGTGAAACGGATAAAAATTGGCTGCTAGAGAATACCAGGGAGATTTAATGTAGTAGAAAGAGTTGAAAACTGCAAAAAAATATAAATATATCGACACCTGAGAGATTCGAACTCTCGCGGGCAAAGCCCAACGCCTTAGCAGGGCGTCGCCTTAACCACTCGGCCAAAGTGCCATGAAGTTAAGTCAAAATCTGGCATGTCCTATCAAACTTGCAGTGCAAATATAGCACAAAATCAAAAAAAGATGACTCACCTTGGAAAAGGAGAAAAATCGGGGCCCCCGCCTGAAAACGGGCCTGGGGCCTCCTCAATCGCAGCAACAAGTACGAAGAA
>JAKTZS010000035.1:0-83935 GCA_030562575.1 Wickerhamiella parazyma
CAGTTGCATCTGCCGCACCTACCACTCTATTTGTAACGCGCCGTGTCTGGCGCCGGGTGTGGGACCCCTACAGTGGTAGGGATCATCTGGCTGCATCGATGGACGCAACCGGTTGGTTCTGGATTAAAGCGGGGGGGCACCTCGCTCGGGCGTAAGGGGCCAGGCCCGATACGCCTCCTCGAGGCCTGGTGTTAAAAAACCACCTTGCCGAGTGAAAAGTCGAGGTTTGAGAGCATCAAAAAGCGGAGATATTTTGCCAGAGTATGAATAGCTGAGAGAAATGTCAAAAAAAAGCCATTTTTGCCCGTGATTTCACGCGTAAAAAAATTCTAGGTTGCAGGGTATGACTAAAATATGTAGTCAAGTGCCAAGAGTCCCGGATGGCCCAATGGCAAGGCGCTTGACTACGAATCAAGAGATTCCAGGTTCGACCCCTGGTTCGGGAGTGCAGAAGGCCTCAATACCTTCACTTTTTGCTGGAAAATTTTCCCGTTCCCTCTCGGGAAGTTGGTTTGGTATTTTTTTTTTCCTCCCAGACTTTTTCCGGATCTCCAGTTATCTGTTGTTTACTCTGCAGTAGTTGCCAGTACTCTAGATTTTTACTTACAGAGCCCCTGGCCGGCCGAACTTCAACTTGGTGTGAGTGAGTTTCGGGCTGGGAGACGATGCCGGTGGTTTGATGAGCCAAGTAGAAGATTTACATTAATAAAAGCTATTGTATAGTTTATAAATGGAACTATACACCCCTAAAGCTCCCAAATGACCGAGTAAAATCAAGCTGAAATTTATCCCCGAGGACACCAAACAATTCAAGTCATGTTAAACTCGACATCAGCCCTTGATATATATAGATATACTTTAAAATGACTTGAGCAACTTATTGTATCTTGAATCTAGGATACCTATTTGCGTATATCCCCTAAACCTTCCACAACGCCTTCATGGTAAAGCAAAACTTTGAGTTGAGGTGCTCAATGGTACTGTTTGTTTCTTTCTTTTTCTATCCCTGAGTATGTAGCTATGCAGTGGTAGTGCCGAGGGCCCCGTGCAGTTCAGGGAATTTGTCGCGAGGAGGGCCTTCGCGCATCCACCTTTGGTAGCGATAGATCGAATGCATCGAGTGATGCAACGCAGCACAACGCAAGTGGCAGTCACGATATTCGCGCCAGCTACTGCAAATACAAGAGTGTAGAAGGATATGCACCCATGACTTGAGCGCATGTGGATGGTCAGGACGTCTCATAAGGCTTTGGCTGCCTCTCGAGCTGCGGTACTAAAGTTTGCCTCTCAAAAGAGGCGGTCACCCAAGGTTAAACCAGTCAAATTTTAGAGGTATAAAAGTCTGTGAGGTGATTTTTAGTCGCTCCAGCTTCCCCAACCAACAAATCAGCGTCAGGGACCCGAAAGTTAGGCGTCGATCAATACAAGCAGTAGAGTGGCTACATTAGCTTGCTCAAAGCATTGGGGCTCAAGTAATTAAGCCCACGATTCGATTACGCGTCCAACGTACTGGCCCTTATCTCAAGTCTCTACGCTCAAGACGAAAACTACGCCGCCCTACACGCTGCCTACGACAAGGACCAGCCCCTGCCGGCCGACCTCGCTCACCTCGCTAAGCACCACGTGCTCGACGCCGACCCGCGTTCTGGTGTTCTGCTCAACAAACGACGCAGCAGATTATGCTGCCATTGTGCCCAGCTACAACGTGCCGGCCTCGTACGACTTGGATCGAGCCGCCTTCCCGGCTGGCTCTCCACTACGCACGTGTCTCATCGCCCTCGCGCACGACTCGCCCACGACCGCGCATCGCGGTGTCCGCTCGACGTACCTGCGCCTCCGGGCCCGCTATTACTGGCCCTCTCTCGCCGACGACGCCACCGAGTTCGTGCGCTCCTGCCACCTACGCCAGATTGCCAAGCCGTCCAACCAAAAGCCCTATGGCCTGCTCAAGTCGCTGGACATTCCAGCGCGACCTTGGGTGGCGCTCTCTATGGACCTGGTCACTGGCCTACACCCGTTTGGTGAAGAGGGTTTCGACGCCATCTTCGTGGTAGTCGACCGCTTCAGCAAGGCCGCTCGCTTCTGGGCCTTGCACAAGGACGGCGCCACTCCTCCCGTTCTCGCCAACCTGCTGCTGCAGGAGATCGTCTACCGCAACGGGGTCCCGAACTTCATTGTCTCCGACAGGGGCTCCCAGTTCACGAGCGGGTTCTGGCGCGACCTGCACGCCAACCTCGGCACCGTGCTGCAGTTTTCGACGCCCTACCACCCGGCTACCGACGGTCAGACCGAGCGCGTCAACCGCGTCCTCGGCGAGATGATCCGGATGGTCACTCACTTCGACCCCTCACGTTGGTCGCACACGCTGCGCGCGGTCGAGTACGCCTACAACTCCGCCTTCCACACCTCGCTCGGCATGTCTCCCTTGGAGGCGGAGAGGGGCTACTCTCCGCTACAACCTGTAGTGTTTGAGCGCGAATCGATTTTCACTAACGGCCGCGACCCGCCAAGCCAGCTTATCTACTTGCGTGCGCACCATTGGATGGTCCGCGACGCTCTTTACGTGGCTCAGCAGCGCCAAGCTCGCTATTACAACTTGCGCCGTCGCGCACCCGACTTCAAGGAGGGCGACCTGGTCCTCATCTCGCGCAAGGCTTTCGGCGACCTCGAGAAATACGACAAGATGATGGCCCTTTACTCGGGCCCCTATCGTGTGGATCGTGTTCACCAGAACAACGTCGTGGAGCTGGACAGGCAGTCTGAGGCACGCCACCCTCGTCGTGTCAACGTGTGCTGGCTGCGCCACTACGACCAGCGTACCGCCTTCCTCCGCGTGCCTCCGACGCCGCCGCACAACGCGCGCACGCGTAAGGGAGAGCTCATTCGCGCCCGCTAGTTCGTTGTTGTTGTTGTTGTTTTTCCCGCCAGTTCCTCTCAATCACTGGTTCTTGCACTATTGGAAGCAGACTTACTTCCCTGCTCAGCCCAAGTCAGTTGGCTCACTGTTGAAGCTCAAGACATTCAGCTTTTGACTTGACTAGAAGCATACTAACCTCTCTGCTTGGCCCAAGTTAGTTGACTTGGCCGCGACCGATTCTTAATCTGAGTGTTCAATGTTTAGTTTATCTCCAAAAGGATCCGTCTGTATGCTTCTCAAATAATATTAGTCAGCCATGATAGTATGAGTCAGCCATGCATAAAAAATTTCTATTTTAAAATAGATAAATAAAGCAAAAAAGGCAAGAAAACCTTAAATTTTTTTAGATTATGTAAAATGTCAAAAAAATATAGTTTTAGGTTGATATTAGTTCAGTCGAAATCCACACCATCGAATCCTCTCGATAGCTCAGTTGGTTTAGAGCGCGGGACTGTAATGTACATTGTCATCCTGAGGTCGGGAGTTCAACTCTCCCTCGAGAGATTTTTTTGAACTTTTTGAAGCCTCAATCTCTCGTAGGATTGAGCGTTTTTTTTTTTCAATACGTTCTTGCAAAGCTATTTGATATTCTTGCTTGATCCAATTACGTATCAATTTAGCGGTTCTTTCTAGTACCAGAGCCGAGAACTTTGGAGCGTTGTTTCCACATGTGCATGTACAACACATAGAAACTAGGCGGGTAGATCAAAAGCAATGCCTTCAAAAACAGGTTGTAGTAAGGATGGAAGAGTTGGGCCTGGGGGAGCGCCCTGAAGATGAGAATAGCTTCGGAGGATGCACCGAGGGGATAGAGGATAATAAACAGATTGTAGCGCGCCCACTTGAGAAAAGCGGGTACTTCTCCGTTGAGGCTTGCCCAGTAGAAGGGGTAACGAATGGTCTCGGTGATTCCCCACGCAACTACCATAGTTGTGAAGGCCGTGCACGCTGCCGATGATGGGAACATCAAAACAACACCAAAGATAACGGCTAGTCGGGATGCGACTTGCATTGCCGTAGTGACCACTGGGGCGCGCACAAGACCCACAAGCGCGTGAACAACCTCCAAGATAGCCAATGCTTGAACGCCGGCGGTGAATTCAGACATGCCATCGGAGACAAAATCTGGGCCGACGAGAGGGTAGAGAACTAGGGCCCGAATCAGCACACAGCCCCAAAGCACAGTCGAAATCGCGTTGTAAACCACAAGATATCTCATTCTTCAAGTCAACAGCGGGGAATAATAAGCAGCGAGGAATGGAGGTAATGAGGGCTTTGACCCCGATGCAGGCGTCGAGGTTACCGATTAAGGTACTCAGAATTATCGCTGCTCATAGTTCGCCCAACGAGCTAATATGCTGGTCCCATCTGTGTCGGCGTTTCCGCCAGGAGGTCGCCAACCAGGCCTATTGGTCGCATTACGCGCCTGTTTTGGGATTGGAGGGCGAAAAGCCGCTACTTGCCTATATTCGGGCCATGTTTGAATACCAGCTATATTTCAAGGACCCAAGTCTCGTTGAGACTCTGCCCCTGCTCGACAGAGCGCGCGTGCTCAGGTTTATTACGACTGCAAACCAAATCAACTATGTTTCCAAAACAAGGCCGGTAGAGAAAGCGATAGTCCTGCGAGACGCCCTCAAAAGGGAGCTAGTATCCGATGCAATGGCTCAGCAGCGAGCAGGTTCATCGCCGCTTGAATACCTCGAGGCCTTGCAAATTTTAGACGGCATAGACTCATTTGTGCCACTCTGGACCGACTACATGGTTGGAATTTACACAGGCCTTGTGGACATGTCGAGCCTTGATCCCTTTGTTTACTACCAGGGTAGAGAGTTTCACTCTGACAAGTTTGAGATCTATTTGAGGCAGTTTGGCGGCTCAATCAGCAGATATACCCAGGAAATCCACACAAACATTCCACAGAGCCAATTCTCAAAGGTCTGGGAGGCTCTTGTATCCAGGTTTCACAGCGAGGTGCTCTGCAAGCTCGTGAATTACCTGTGCGAGATCGACATTGGGTTTGTACCATCAATCTTCTCATGCCTTCAGCCGTATTTTGACACTCTACTGGAGCTAAACCCGGCAACTTCGCGGGCTTTTGTAGGGGCCCCCTTTGCAGAGTGGGTTGAGAAGTCGATTCGCCACCAAACTATACAATTCAAAGAGTCTGCCACGCAAACAATCCAAGAGTGGAAGGCACAGCTGGAGGTTGGCGAAGAAGAAACTGAGCGCTTTCTCTGGAGCAATGTGACGCGAACCCATGACAAGACCAACTTTCTATCGTCTTTCAAGCGTGTTATCTGGACTGAAACGCAAGGCTCTAGTGATCAACAGGACCTTGGTAGTGGGGAGGGCTCCCTCACCTCGCCCACAACGGAAATGGAGGCTCAAGTGGCCGTACTTTTGCGTAAGGTGGAGAACATCAAGGGACTACTCAATCTTGAAATGGTACTTGACCTAATTGACAAAGCGAGAGCCTCATTTCTGCAGTTACACAGGTTCAGCATATTGGAGGGGGAAGTCGCGGATGCGGCTAACGAGGAGATGGTCAAAATTTTCGCAGACCTGCTGGAAATTGTTGGGTTTCAGCATGTGCAAGACGGCTTCAACAAAGCCATCAATACATTGAACCTTTACGACCCGCGAAAGTATCGACGTCTTGTCACCCGGGACGGCGAGGGTGGCGAAACTGCAGTAGAGCCGCTCGCACTATTCGCAGAGCTCATTAATGTTGGTGATCTCATTCAACAAACTCTCCACGTTTTTTTCCGCCAAGAACTCGTTGCGTTCAAGCTTGTGGATCCCAGTGATTTTGCCTCAAAGCTAGTCAATCGCAAACGCAAGTTTGAACAACTTCTGGACGATAAGGTTGCGCAGGGGCTGAACCGAGGAGTAGATGTTCTCATGGATCAGGTCGATTTTATCTTTGTTACTGAGCAGTTGGGGTCAGACTTTAATCCTTTTCCTGGAACCTTGGCTGAGCTGGGGCCCACAACCGCTGCAAAGGATGTAGTCTCGATGATTGAGACACACGTCAAGCTACTCAGTAGGTCACTGGACAAATTTGTGGCTGAGGTCTTTCAACAGGAGGTGGGAATGCGTCTTTGGAGCTCGCTCTGCAAACACATCAAGCGAAGCTCAGTTAGCATTGAAGGGGCGATAACGCTCATATCGGACGTCAATTGGTATCATTCTTTTATTCTGTCACTCAAGCAACGATCACTTTACCCATACTACGAGGCGCTCAAGCAAGTTTGCCAGTTGTATTTGATTTCTCCCCAAGATGGCAAGCAACTAGGCGCAGCAATCAGTGACATGAATCGTTTTCAAGGCGTGCTTCCCTCGGACGAACTTGTAGAATTCATGAGATGTCGCTCTGACTGGCCCCAGATTAAAAACAAGGTTGAGAAGGCATTATATGGGTTTGGTGAGTGCTGTATACAATAAATAGGCCTTAAAATTCGCGGAGCGATATCAAGTTGGGGAATAAAGACGTTGATACAGGCTCAAAACCCTTGAGGCTGAGGTGCTTGATTGACTTTGAGCCATTGCGCAGCGGCTTCCATGAAACACGCGAGTCCAGATGCAGATGCAGTTCAAAATGCTCGACTTGAGGTGGCAGGTTGTTGGACGTGTGTTGAAGCCGTTCGCTAAAGGCAAAGGGATTGAAATGGCTCAGGCTAATCGTGAGGGATTTGATATCTCCAATCTCGGCTGGGTCATTCGGATAATCCCACACACAATCTCTCAGTTGAACTGTGTGCAGGGACGGATGGGGAGACTCCGGCGTGACCAGTATGAGATTGAGCAATTGAATTTCGCCAAGTGAGGGCTGATTGTGAAGATGGTCAAAGTCAAAATAGTGGACCCCGTCTCTGGGACAGACCACCTTTAAAGATTCCAATTGCAAGTTTTTGATGTATTTTAGCCAAGCAGAGCTTGATGAGTGCATAGACATAGTTAATTGCCTCAAATGAGGCCACTCCAGCGAGTTGAGCTGTGGGCTGTACTTCCACTCGCCTGAGCCACGAATTTTGAGATATTGCACATGTTTTGCAAACTTTTGCGCGCAAAAGGCCGGGAGCTGCTCCCACTGACAGGAAACCGAGCGATATACGTGACGGTCAACTAGTCGCGAGATACGCTTGCCTGTGACGCTCAGGGCCTTGAGGTCAGCCAATGGCAAAAACTCTGCTACAATTAGCCACAGTTCGTCTGGAAGGATCATCTGCGGGGGTATCAAAACTACCACGAATTGGGAGCACAAGTACGACCGCGCAAACCACGTGACCGGCACACTAATTAACGAATTCTCGACGCGTCCCGCATACCACATGACCGAGTTCGACCCCAATACAAATGCCGCGTGGCTTGCTTCCACGGTCAGGCGCAAGCTCAATGCCAGAGCTCTGGAGGAGGTAGACATATCTGCGACGACCGATCGCGTGTCAAACACGCGCGAGCTGCAAGGACTTCGCGTGGAGGGTCACCTCATGTACGGTGTAGCGCGCCTAATTGCGCAAAAGGCAGACTTGTTCTCGACAAAAACCGAAGAGACGCGTCGCGATCTTGAAAGAGAACTTGATTTCCATGCGGGGCGTATCGCGAACGAGGAGCCCGGAAGCCCCGAGTTAATTTCGCAGAGCCAGACGTTGGAGATGATCTCGAGCGATTTCAATCTGGACCGCATTGTCTCTGAATTCAGGCCGACCCAATCACAACAGGATGTGGACGACGATAACTTTGATTTCCCCTCCCCCGACACAGAGCTGAGGAATGACGAGGAGCCAGACGACGCGTTGCGTGCCGAGGAAAACGACTCCTTCGCAGAGCCTGACATGATGAATGCGGGCGACGAGGAGGTTTTGCGCAACATCCTCGGACTGGAGAGTCAAAGCCAGTCAGTGGACGTGGAAATGCAAGAGCCAGAGCTAGAGCTAGAGCCAGAGCCTAGCCACGAAGCTGTGACATCAGAACCAGAGTATGAGCCCGAAGAAACAGTGGAATCGGAGGTCATCCAGCCCAAAAAGAAGCGCACGAGCCGCAAGCGCCTCTGCCCGGTGGACGATCAGATCAACATTGCTCGGAACACCCGTGCTCCTAGCCACATCATTACTAGCGAGATTGAGCATAGAGGCCCGCAGCGCGATGACGAAGACGACTTCTTCGACCCTGCTCGTATTGCAGAGATCATCAAGCGCCGTAAACTTGCGTCAAACGAGGATCAGGAGATTCCCGTGGAGCTTCCCGACTTGGCCTATAGCGATCCCGCGGATGCTTCTATTGCCGGGGTCTCCATGGATGGGCTCATGGATCTGCAGGACGACTCTCCTGTCCTGGACTATGGCAACGCAGACCAAGAAGAGCCGGAGCAACTCGACGACATTGGAGCTACACAATTGATTGGGAGTTTGGTGGAGGATGAGAATCTTGAAGAGCTCATGGCCCAAGAGATTCGCGCGGCTCGCCAGACCATTAAGGAGGTCAAGAATACCAATTTTTCTGCCATTCATGCCGCCACCAAGCGGTCGCGTGCCGCGCTATTCAGTGAAATGCTTGCTCTCGCGACCCTGGGTGAGCTCTCCATCTCTCAATCCGAGCCGTACGCCGAGATCCGCTTAACTGCTGTTTAGAAAGCGATTGAGCATTCCATAGGATTAATTTATTAGAGTTTGTGCGTCGCCAGCTCTTGAGTTGTAGGGTGCGACCCTCTTGCTCTCTGGGCTTAATTGCCTTTGGCCATTGCATGCGGAAAAATGGTCCTGCATGAGCATGCATGCCTCTGACCTTGCGTGGGGCGGGCAGGGCGATCACCTCATTGCTACCTGGCTAGGGGAGGATTGTGCACGCTTGGAACTGTGACTCAACTCGCAACAACCCGACTCACTACATTTTTACGCAGACCACGACTGACGCAATCGTACATACCTGCAGCCGTCGGTTTGCCTAATTGGGAGGTTCCAATGTCGGGATGCTTAGTGTGCATTTTTGGTCACAACGGTACTAGGTGAGAGCTCTTTGAAACCGATATTTTCGAGAAATGACTCTAGGCGAACACACAGGGCCTGTCTTATCCGTTTCTGCGGGCCGCAAAACAGGCCGAGCCGCGCAATCTTTGGAAGCAATATGCGGATCGGTAGCCCATATGCAAGGCCATGCATCGGTAAGCAAGTTTGCTTGCAGATCAAAACATGCGGCAGCAAGTCTTATATAAAACCGGCCTTTCCCCCCACAAAGGTTCTGATAAACTCGTCATGGTGAGAATTGCAGACTTCGTGCTTCGCATTGTTTTGATCATCTTTGCTGTCATTGCCCTTGGTATCTCCGGTGGCCTCTATGGCGGCTACAACAGCTCTTACAGCCGCACCAACTTTAACTTGTTTGCTACAAGTTGGACCATTGTCATCTCTGGTTTCGTCAATATCATCTTTGACTTCTTGTCGACTACTTTTGGCACTTGGTTCTCCGCCATTGGTGACTTCCTTACCACTGTGTTTTTGTTTGCCGCTGCCTGCTCTTACGCCGCCTGGGGTGGTGTTCCCAACTGCTCTGCCGACTACGCTAAGATCAAGTGGGGCGGATCTGGCCCTTGCCGTCAATACCAGGCCGCTACCGCCTTTTTGTTCCTTGGCTTTGGCGTCGCCCTCGGCCTGACCATCTGGAGCGTTATTGTCGTTCTGCAGGGCGGCTCTGTTGGCCTTCCTCGCCGCGGTGGCCGCTCCGCCCCTCGCGCGGGCGTCCCTACCATGTCCAAGGTCTAAAAAAACTTTAAATACCTTCACTAATGTATACTATTCACTTGACCCCCAATAATTAGCGCTGTTATTTTGGTAGCGTCGTTGGCGCGCATATGCAAGCGCGACGCATGGCGACGCATGCCACTGGAATGCAGGCACCAGAGAGAATTTTACACCGTAATGCGATCTGTAGAACCTTTTATTCCACTCTTTACAAATCCGCATAAGATTTCAATGCCTACTTTAATCAACGTTTGACCTGGTCGTATCTGGCGAAATTTAATTTTAATCTGTGGACGCACCATCTTGCACATACCAAAGCGCCACTCAAAATGCACGTAAACATAAACAAAGACGCGTGGTGTTGAATACCTAGAGTTTTTTCAGACTGCTTTATTTTTTTTTTTTGCGCTGCTCTGAGATTTCCTAGGCTGGAGAAACGCGCAGGCGCGAGCATCAAAGAAAAAACATGGGCGGGCGCGACGAGGGCCTGAGATACCGTGCGCCGCCCAATGCATGTGGTTCAGGGTTTGTGTGAATCGGCGAAGCTAGAAGCGCGATCGCTACGCCATTCCAAGGCGTGGATTATTTCTCGATCTTGCACGTGCAACTTAAAATTGCGCAAACCCGCCGTAGGTAGGCTACTGTTTGAGAGAGAGAGATGGGCCTTTTGTATCCCGAATGTAAAGCATGTGAGTTTCGCCAGCTCGGTAACGAAACTGTGGGTTGTTGTCGGATCTTTTAGTGCAGACATGTCTTGATGACCATTTTGTTTGTTGCAATTATTCAAATTTCGCGCTTCTCGATGACGCTGGCGAGTATTGTTGTCAATAACTTTTCTTCTCAATTGCGGGAATAGAATGAGGGATTTTTGGATTTCTATGTAGCGATAGGTATTCTAATTATACAGCACTGTTAAAAACCTCACTTTCTGCTCTGTCGTGATAGTTACAGGCTGCCGGGAAAAAGTGATGACTAATCCGCGTTTTCTTTAATTTTCAGAACGTTTATACCCTGAGCTGTGGCACACCAACGTAAGCGGTCTTAGCTCAGTTGGGAGAGCGCCAGACTGAAGTCAATTCGGTCATTTATCTGGAGGTCGTGTGTTCAATCCACACAGACCGCATACAATTTTTGCTTTTTTAGTTTTACTGATGGCTATGTTGTAGCTCAATATTTGTATATTTGAATGCAATAGACTAGGGCCGTATAAATATGCTAAATAAGAGGGCGCTTCACGCTTGTATCGTACGCCCGAATGACCTTGTCCTGCCCGTCCTCGCTCTGGCTAAAGGCAAATCCGCGTTGTTTGCGCATTCTTTGCACCTGCCTCACCTTGCGAATTGCCTTCTGGAAATGGTCGACACGAGGGCGCTGGTCGGTGATGTTGTACTTTTGTACCTCCTGGACATAGTGGTAGAGCTCTGGGCTGTACATGTGACGGTAATACTTCCAAGCAAAATCTCGCAAGAGACACATGACGGCAATAACTAGCAGCATGGACCAAAACACTGCGCTGCCGTACATGGTGGGCAAGACACCAGAGTATTCACGCGAGATACCAACATGAGGGAAAACGCTGGCATAGAACGGGAAAAAGCCTAGCCAAATGAGAAATGAGCCCGGGATACCAATCAGAATATACTTATTCCATGAATTGACCACCAGCGCAGCTTTACCCAAACAGGTGAGTACGCAGGCGGTGAATGTGGCTGTGCCCCAGGTCCAGCGGTTGGCAATCTCGCCATTTGTGAGGACGTTTCCGGTATAATAAGCACCAATAGACAGAAAGAAGATAATCACAGAGTGGAAGATTCCATTCAAGATCCAACCCCAGAATTGGGAGACATTGAGGAAAGCACCGCGCTGCCCCAGCTTGTACAATTGAGGATACTTGAGAAGCATGCGGCTGGACACGTACTGGTCGAAAATGCCCAGGCAGAAAGGTGGTAAAACTGTGCAGATGACATTGTAGAAGGTAACAGTCCAGGATTCGTAAATGCTCTGGCCTGAGAATCCATTGAAAAACACATACCAAAACTGGGTCAAATAGAGAGCGATGTTTTTGTAAAACGAGTAGAGAATTGCGCGAGAAAGACGGTGATAGTTCCAGGAGCCGTGAACAAGAAGTAGTTTGCGTAGGTACTTGAACTGACCGATTGAAACATCAGCACTGCGCGCGGCCTGCTGGCCCTCCATACCCGAAATGCCGACTCCAACATGAGCAGCTTGGATCATGGACACGTCGTTGGCACCATCACCCACTGCGAGGAGCAGACTTTTCGAGTACTTTTTGACGAGACGCACCACCAGCGCCTTTTGCAGGGGCGAAACGCGGCAGCAAATAACACTTTTGCACATGACGGCAAGTTCAAAGAGGCAGTGTTCGAGGCCAGGCTGCAGCGCATACCCAAGCGACACACCATCAATTACCAGAGCCAAGCTGTCAAGATCCGCACTAGACGAGTCTGTACCCCTGATCAGCTCAAGCTTGTTTTCAATGTTTTCTCTGGTTTGCTCATAAGTTGGCTCATTGACAATGAGCAGGCTCATATCCTCGGAAAGAAGCTTGCAGCTCATACCGATGTTTATGGCAGTTTCTTGGCGATCGCCGGTGAGCACCCACACTTTGATGCCTGCATCTTGGAGTGTGTGGATAGTCTCTGGCACACCGTCCTGTAACTTGTCTTCAATAGCGGTCGCACCGACCAGCTCCAGGTCGCCCTCAATCAGGTTGGCGACCTCGTCGACCTTGTCTGAACGATTTTCTAGGCTGGTGAGCGCTTCCTCATACTTGGCGGACCATGCCTCATACTCAGACTCGGAGATCTCCTTGCTGGCGAGACACAGCGTACGCAAACCCTCCGAGGCAAAGTTCTCCAAGCATGCCTGGGTCATCTTGATGTGTTCGGAATCCTGGTCGCTAAGACGTTCGAAAATAACGGTATCTGCGCCCTTGCAAAACAGTCTAATCTTGCCGTCAGGGCATCTGAAGATGGTGCTCATTCGCTTGCGGGTGGAATTGAACTCGCAAATGTTGAGAAGATGGTATACTTGCTGTTGGCCATCGATCTCCACAGTAACGCTGCTGGGCTTGCGCACGGTGAAGACGTAGCCCAGGGATGCCGCGCCGTCAACAAGAGCCCCTTCATCAGGGGATGAGGCTTGGTACTTGAGCGACCCATCCTCAAGAGTCTCTGGGATAACGGTATGACAAGCGGCCAACAGAGTGAAGAACTCGTCGATATCAGGCCCGAGACGGGCGTCTCTACGGTCCTGTCTCAGCTGATCAAAGGTACAGTACTCAATCTCGCTGTTTTCAGTCTCGGGCACATCTTGAGAGTAGCACCGTCCTGCAATGGCACACGCCTTGAACTCCATGATGTTTCGCGTGAGCGTACCAGTTTTGTCCGAGAAAATGTACTCAATTTGGCCCAGCTCTTCGACCAAAGAAGAGGTCCTACACACTGCCGGCGTGTCGGATTCCTTGTAGTACATTTCAAGGTCGCTTGAGATTAGAATTGCCTGGTAAAACTTGATGATTTCCACGGTGACGAAAAGGGAGATTGGCACCAGATTTGAAAACAAAATCCAATAGGTCAAGAGATCGAGGAAAAAAGTGCTGCTCAGGCTGGCAGCTTTGAGCTCCAGATACCACATTGAGGACTCCCACTGCTTCATCTTGACAACGTTGCCGATCGACGACAGCAGGGCCATGACGATCAGAATCACAAACAAAAACAAGATCTGCACATTGATCATGTGTTCGACGGCCGTGCGCTTGATGGGGGTAGCTGTGGCATTGCGCATGAGCTTGGTCTCGTGGCCGGTAAACACGACGATTCCGGTGACCCATTGCGTGTTGCGAATGCTTGTTCCGCGAAGAAGCATTTGCTCGGGATTAAGGGCCACCTTGCGGTTATTCTCAATCTGAAGAGTGCCCTCAAATGTGTACAGGGACGAGTTGGGCTGCTCGCTCTCGATTTTGACCTGGAGATCCCGCAGCTGGTCCTCGTGCTTGAGGTGGTTGGTCGAGATGTGGGCCTGCTTGATTTTGAGATTGGTCTCGCCGTCAAGGTTGGAGGTCTCAATGTAGCACAGGCCCTCGGGCTCGCTGGTAGAGATGAGCGCCACATCTGCGGGCAGGGGCTGCTCGCTTTCGACCTTGACCAGATCGCCAACGACGATCTTGTGCCACTTTTTCTGCTCAAACTGTCCTGTTATGGGGTTGAGCACATATGTCTTTGAGTTGTTGAGCTCACGGTCTGCAGCAGCGCGCTTGAAATCCTCGACCAACTCTTTGAGAGCAGACACCAAAAGCACAATTCCGAGCGTGATGAATGTTGTGTAGCGGTTTGTGGGGCTAACATGCGGCACCTGCTGCACGCACGCAGTCGCGAGGAAAAACAGGTTCGCGTACTTTGAAAACTGCTCAAACAAAAATTTTGGGAGAAACGTGGCAATATTGTACTTTGTCGTCGAGATGTGGTTGCCCATAAACCTGCCCACGGGGGGGAAGCTGATCTCGCGAGGGCCTTGGGCGGACTGTCGGCTGTTTTTGCCCGTAATGCGGTCCCATATATGTACAATGTTGAAGTCCCGCTGCTTTATGGGCTGCTCAGAGTCCACAAGAGGCCTGTGCGTGCGAAACGGGTTGATCTGATGGCCGGTATCGTCAAGATCGTCCATCTCCATGTAGAGATCCTGGGTTTGGCTCTCCTCGTCGCCAAAGGGATTCTCGTTATCAACTCGGTGGCTTGTCGAGCCGCCAGAGTGAACTGGAGCGTCGTCAATTAGCCACACGTCAGGCATTGGTCTTGGTGGTATAAGCGGAACGCGTCGGACTTGACACTCTTGACACACACACGCACCATGTCTCTCGAGATTGAGTTGGGCAAGCTGAAAAAGGCCAAAATTAACGAGTTCAAGGGCACCAAGCTGCTGGATTTGCGCAACTACTTCCAGAAGGACGGCGAGGAACGTCCCACCCAAAAGGGCATTAGCCTCACCGCAGAGCAATGGCAGGCGTTGCTTCAGCGCAAGGACGATATCTCGCGTGCACTTGGAATTGAGGTGTTTGATGCCGGTAACTCGGTCACGCTGGGCAAGCGGAAAAAGTCAAAGCCGGCCGAGCAGGGCGAGACCGAGGATACCGACAAAGCCGAGGGTGGCGCCAATGAACTCAAGCAGGACAATTTGGAGGAGAAATCCGAGTCTGAGTGAGCATATTTGTGTGAGTTGCGCAGGTATCTTTTGAAGGTGCCCCGTTGAAGGTGCTCCCATTGAAGGTGCGAAATGAGGGGCGTAGAGCTTTGATTCCATGCCCATACTAGTTGAATTATTGCAAAAAGAGTATTTATTCCCTGGCAATAGTGCCACAATCACCGCAATGGTGACGTCCTGTGCAGGATGGCTTGAACGCCGATTTTTTGAGGGCAAGCAGCCAAAAGGAGCGGTTGGGCGCCAATATATGCGATTGGCACCGCGATTGACCCGCTGTGGCGGCCCCGCGCGTTCCACCAAAAGTTGTATTATGTCACGCGCTAGGGCTCGGACTCCCAACTCACCAAACAACCCAGGCACTCGCACTGGTATTTCATCTTAAATGGCTCGTCGCACAAAGAAAGTAGGAATCGCCGGTCGTTACGGTGTCCGTTACGGTAGCTCCTTGCGTCGCCAGGCCCGCAAGCTCGAGACCACCGCCCACGCCAAGTACGAGTGCCCCTTCTGCGGCAAGTCCACTGTCCGCCGCCAGGCCGCTGGTATCTGGGAGTGCAAGGCCTGCAAGAAGACTCTTGCCGGCGGTGCTTTCATCCTCAGCACCTCTGCTGCCACTACTGCCCGCTCGACCATCCGTCGTCTGCGCGAGATTGTTGATGCTTAAAAAATCTTATTTTATTAGCCGTAGGCAGTAATCATGCATATACATGCAATTACTTTAGAACACCCCGAGTTGCGAGGTTTTTTTCCGGTGCGGCTGGAGGGCAACACATTGAGGCCACCCTCAACGCCCGCAGACACTCTCTTCTAGAAAGTATCTAAAAGATCACAGCTCCACGTCTCCTATGCTATAAAACTTTTACTACTTTTTTTACTACACAGCTCGCGACACGAAAAACTTACTCATGTACCGTCCAGTGTATGGTGGCCATCGCTCGGCTCAGTGGCTGAGGGCGTTCAAGCAGGGCCCAGTCGTGTACGGTTTCCGCAACTTGGAGTCTGGTCAGGTGGTTTGGTCGCAAACTATGCACCCGCAGCCGTTCTACATCGACCAGCAGTTCAGGTGGCCCAACTGGCAAAACCGCAAGCCGACGGTGCGCAAAGATATCTGGAGACCGCTGGCGGTTGCACAACTTGCGAGCCACGATGACGCCGTCAAGCTCTATGAAAATTTGGTTCAGCTCAGGACGATGCGCGACAACACCCAAAAGAAGCAGGCCATGGAGTGGCGCAAAAAGTGCCCAGAGGGTAACATCTGGTACTGGAACCAGTACAGACCAACCTACACGAGCGAGGCGGTTGCCGATCTCAGCTCGGCGCTGTACGCGCTGCAAAAGCCCTCGACCCTGTTTTGGGACACAGAGTACCGCAAGGGAGGCGAGGATATTTGGGAGGATATTGAGGCTGAGCACAAGGTGCTCGAGCGGCACAACCCCCGCGAGCAGCACGTTGTTTTGAACGACATCCGGGTGGCCAGCCTCGAGCAGGCCGAGCCAGCGGCGCCCTATGAGCGCAGCGAGCAGGACGAGCAGCTGTCTGCTGCCCGCCACAACACCCGTGCTGGCCGGGCCGCCGCGCGCGTGCGCCTTTTGGAGGAGCGCCCCGACCTTGTGGCGCTCGAAGAGCTCAAGGCCAACGTCGCTGCTGCCGAGGAGGCTCTTGCCGCGGCAGAGGCCAACTACGACCACTTTTTGCCCCATGGCGAGCGTGGCGCGGCCAAGGCCCCGATCAAACTGCGCAAGAGCGCCCTCCGCCAGGCCAAGCGCGTCCTGCGCCAGGCCCTCAAACGCCACGCCGCTCGCAACAACAAGCGCCGCGTTGAGCAGCCCGCGGCTAGAATCTAATGTATATACACGGCCTAAATTTTTTTTTTTCCGTCCTCTTTTCCTGCGCGCGGCGCCTCTCGGCGCCATCTGTGCTGACATGCGGCTTGGTACTCAGAAAGCGGCTCGAGTTCTGCTCGGCGCCGTGATGGCCGTCGCGCTGTGGATGATTTGGAGCTCCGCCGGTGGGCCCAAGGTCGACGAGCGCGCCTTTGATACGGTGATTGACGTGCCCTTCCACATTGGCTGCCAGGACCCAGACGTGTCGGCCCCGCGAGCCAACGCGGTCATCGTGGTCTTGGCGCGCAACTCGGACATTCAGGGCGTGAGCGTCTCGCTGAGCTCGTTTGAGCGCCATTTCAACCGCTGGTTCCATTACCCGTTTGTGATCCTCAACGACGAGCCCTTCACCGACGAGTTCAAGGAGACCGTGTCCAAATTCACCACCTCGGAGATCAAGTTTGGCCAGATCGACGCCAAGGACTGGAATTTCCCCGAGAGCGTCAGCCAAGCCGACCTGGAGGCCTCGCTGGACAAGCAGGGAGACGCGGCCATCCCCTACGGTCGGCTCAAGAGCTATCACCAAATGTGCCGCTACTTTAGCGGCAAGTTCTACGACCACCCGCTGCTTCAGGGCTATGACTGGTACTGGCGCGTGGAGCCCGACATTCAGTTTTTCTGCGATCTGACCTATGACCCCTTTGTCGAGATGGAGAAGGCCGGCAAGGTTTACGGTTTCAATGCCTTCATCAAGGAGGTCGAGTCGACCGTGCCCTCGCTCTACCGTCACTCGACGGCGTTCAAGAGGCAAAAGGGCCTCGAGGACACCGACCTATGGCCAGCCGTCTCAGACTGTATCAGTCCTCGCGAGCGCTACGATCGCAACAAAAATTCAAAGGAGAAATGGCCGCCCGTTTCCAACGAGTACATGGACGGTTGCAAGTACAACCTCTGCCACTTTTGGTCCAACTTTGAGATTGCGCGGTTCGACCTCTGGCGTCAGCCCATCTACAGAGAGTACTTTGAGTACCTTGAAAGCGCGGGCGGCTTTTGGCACGAGCGCTGGGGCGACGCCCCCGTCCACACCTTTGGTGTGGCCATGCTCCTGAACGCATCGCAGGTCCATTACTTTAGAGACATTGGATACCAGCACACCTCCATTGGCCACTGCCCTAATAACGCGCCTGGAAAGCAGATCCCGCTCTCCAAATACGGCCAGTACACTAATTATGACTCGTTCTGGGCAAAGAGTGACAAGCCGCAGCAGTTTGGTACCGGATGCCGCTGCCGCTGCCCCCCTCTCAGGGAGACCGAAACGCACGAGTGCTTTGACCACCTGCTGAGTGCATACGGCAACCCCACCAAGCAGCAACTTAAGGAGAAGGAGCTGGACGCTCAGTTTGAGCGCAAACACAAAGACACTCTACTCTAACTTAAAAATCTAGCATTGACCATACTTTTTGTAGCTGCTTCAAGCCCCGTACGTGGTCGTCGTACGGCTCGTTGGTGTATGTAGCGTGGCCAAAGTCAATCAGCTTGACGGCGAGAATTGGTTTTGGTTCACGCTCAGAGTCGGACCCGCCCTCAGAGTCTGATTCCTGGTCTGATTTGGGGTCTGGCTCGTGTTGCGCATCGACCCTCTCCTTTAGGGCGTCCGCGTTGCCCTCGTAGACAAACAGCACGCTCGCAGAATGCATTTCCACCGGCTCCTTGCAGACTATCTGCACCAAATAGTCCAGCTGTTGAGCCATTGCTTCCTTGACTGCCTCTGTGTACTCATTTCGCTCAGGAAAGAACGCCAGCAGCTTTTCTGTGATATTTGAGGCGTCGACCCCCTGCCTGCCGTACATTTTGCCATAGTCGTGGCGCTTTCCATTCTCCATTACCGTGATGCCAGCGATCCTAAACCCCATGGACCCGCTGGTGGTGGAGTCCGAGACAGCCTTGAGCCGCGCCACTTTCTCAGGGGCCGCATGCTTGTCCCAGAGAACAGACCCGATTTTTATGTCCATAATATTTGGCTCTTTGAATCCCCAAAGTACATCGCCGAGCACCACGCACGGCTTGCCCAAACTTTTGTTTTCAGGATTGTTTTGAGGCTCGCCTTGAGGCTCGAGTTTGCCCATGTAGACAGGACAAACGTCTAGCAATGGCGACTGCCGCTCAACCATCTGGCTGTAAAAGTCCAGTTCGGTCGAATTCGTCGGCTTTACAAAAACACCTTCCCCGCTCGTGGCGCCATCATGCCCGGCAGCGGTGATTGCAGGCTCCATTAGAAATGCACTCGCACACCGTCAAGATTGGTGGTCTTGTGGGCACGTTGACCAGGCCCGACACTGAATCCAAGCAGATTGCCTATCTTTTGCATGGCCTGGGAGGCCACCGCGACTACTGCTACCAAAAAATGCTGGCCGAGGCGCTCACGCACCGGTTCGGGTGGTGTACTTTTCGGTTCGATTTTAGAGGCTGCGGAGACTCTCAAGACGTGGAAAACCCCCAAACTGGGCGCACCGTTCTTGGCACCGACCAGCAAGACCTCCAGGCAGTTTTGGACTACTTTGTGGGGTACACGACTATATGCATGATTGGCCATTCTCGCGGCGTGGCCATTATGTTCTCCTGGGCTCTACTAAAGAAACCATCGTCTGTTCCCCTTTGGGTCAACTGCTCTGGCCGCTACGATTGTTCCCAAATTTGGGGTCGGCTCGAGAGCCAGTACCCCGCTCTGCGAGCCGAGCGCGGCTACTGGAGCAAAGCCAAACGACACGGCAAACAGCAGTCGCTTTGGTATCCCGAAGAGGAGGTTGAGGAGTATGCGAATCTCAAAACAGAACCGTACGCCGAGGTCCCTGGCCAGGTCCTAACCGTGTTTGGCAGCAGCGACCATATCGTCCCCACCAGCGCTGCAGGCGAATGGGCCAATCTGTTTGGGTCTAGGCACACGCTCAAGATTGTTGACGGCGACCACAACTTTTACGGCAAGCGCAATGGCAAGCACGTGAATTTCAACCGCCTCGTAGTCGACGCGGTATGCCAGTGGTTGGAGGTGCAATTGCACCAAGGGTTGCCCTCGGCACTGGAAGGCAACCGATGGCCGCATGTTGAAGGAGTGGCTAATTTTCGCGACTTTGGTGGGTATCGCTCCGCCAGAGGCGGGCTCGTGAAAAGGGGTCGAATGTTTCGCAGCGCCAACCTAAACAGAATCACTGCAAAGGGCAAGCAGCAGATCCGTGCTCTGGGCATCACCCAGATCTATGACCTGAGGAGCCCCGCTGAGCTTAAGCGCGATCGTACCCGTGCCCCGCAGATTGATGGCGTCACGGTGCACCAGTGCCCAGTCTTTGATATCCAAGATTGGAGCCCCGCGGCAATCACAGAGCGTGCGACAAAGCTCGAGAGCGGAATTATCGAACAGTACAAGGAGATTCTGGATGCCCTCGTCACATCGCAAGTCCTGGCTAAAGTTACGCGGGCAATTGCTGGCGGAGAGCGCGTGCTAATCCATTGCACTGCCGGTAAAGACCGCACAGGCGTATTGTGTGCGCTGATTTTGCTGGGCCTGGGCGTTGACGAAAATGTTATATGCCGCGACTATGAACTGACAGCAATTGGCTATCGCCAAGAGACTATACGCCTATCTGCAGCCCTCAAGCAGCTTCTGCCCGACATCAGTCCGGAAAAAATTGACGCGATGATGAGCAGCTCCGCGCAGACAATGTTTGAAACGCTGAGACTGGTTCACGCCAGGGGAGGGGTTTATAGATATTTCAAGGACGCGGGCCTGGCCGCGGTCTTGCAGCAATTGCGGTCCGATTGTATCTTTGAGCAGTCGCGTTTGTGATTGCTGTCGCCCAGTGGGCATGCACTATGCATGGAATCCTGCAAGGAGCGCGAGGTCAAAGCGTTAGCAATCGTGTAGATGCAACCGCAAGCGGTGCTCGCGCGGGCATGTATAAAGCAAGCCCCCCCCGACGCTTGATCAAGGTCAATGCTGGCTGCTCCCATAGTCACGTCAAGGCCGCAAACACCTCCTCTGCAGCCGCCTCAGGATACTGTGGGCAAATTTGCGGACAATTTTGCAATGGTGCTATACATATTGTGTCGTTGCCCGCTCAGCGAGATGAACAAAATTGTGGATCTCGAGGATTGGAGCCGGATGACCCTAAAGGCAACTCCGGCTCCCGAACTGCGGCTCTTTTTGCGCGAGGTGTTTTACGCCATGGATGTGTCTCCGTCGACCGCCGCGATCGCCCTCTACTATATCTACCGGTACTTTTCTGCGCTCAAAGAGACCGCGGCATTCCACACAGATCTACGCTTTATAATTGCCGCGATGGTCCTCTCCAACAAGATTAACGACGACATTCGCATCAGCCTGAAAAAGTGGTCGCGCTTGTGCCATGTGACGGTGGCCGACATCACAGAGTGCGAGCTTGCGATCTTGAAAAGCCTTGAATGGAACGTGCATGTCAGTGGAGAGACGTTCTACTGGTGGGGAGAGCGCTTGCACAATCTCTTACGGATCAAAATTTGACTAGTTTGTGACTACTGCAGGGGCCTGCGGTAGAAGCATAGAAGTGCATACGCATCTGCAAGCAAGCTGCGGGCGGCTTTGATAGATAATTAGCATTGATGAAGCAGAAAGCGTTGATCGTGCTGTTGATTTTTTTTTTCTGTAATGTTTTAGCGCAACCAGGGATGCTCAGCGAGACCGGCCCGCTCGCTACCGCTACCCCACACCGCAACCCTGATTACAAAAAAATTTCAATTAAGCCCGGTTTTTGCTTCACCAACCACCAGACCTCCCATGACCGCGCTGGACAATGCGATGCAGCGGATGGGCAAGGGCATGCTGTTTGGGTTCACCACCATGATTCTGCTCGCGGCGACATTCACAATTCTGGAGGGCCCCGAGCCCAGGCAGCCGCGACCCCTTGGCGGCAAGCGCTAACGCGAGCGCCAACGCGAGCCAACGCGGGCGCCAACATTGTCATTCTCGTTTAACGTAATAATTTAAATAATGTCCGACTAGACATTGCAGGTTGCGCTCACTCCGTGCCGCAACAAGTGGATGCATGCCTCGTAGTGGTAGTAGATGCCTGCAAACACCGCAAGGTGCCAGAGATTGTGGGACATGCCGATGTAGTCAAACTTGCCGTGGAAGAAGCGCTCGGGCGTGCGCGTGGCGTAGACCACGACTCCTAGGCCATAAGCGAGCAGCGACTTGAACACCGGGACGTGGAGCCAAAACACGGGCCAGAACCCTTCGTAAAACATGGCGTGGATCCCGGCAAAGGCGCCGGCAAGAGCAAACGAGACAAAGAACGCGATCCGCAGCATCACAAACTTGTCAAAGTTCGGGTGCCAAGTAAAGGCGACGCCGGCGAGCCCGCTGACGCTGGTCACAAGCAGATAGAATGCCTGTGTTTTTGGGTGGCAGTAGAGCGCTGCGTACTCCACGGTGAGGATCGACGCGGTGATGAGCAGCATGATGCCGCTGTAGTCGACGCAAGCCATGCGTACATGGACGTGGAGGTGCTTGATGTTGCAAAACATGTGCCAGACCACCGAGCAGCAGAGGCATTTGACGGCCGCGCCGAGGAAAATGGCGACCGGCCACGCATCCTTCCAGCTGGTGGCTGCCCACTCCTGGGTGCTGGGGAGGTGGTAGAACGCCAAGGCCAGCATGATCACCAGGGCAACTACATGCGTCCAGATGTTGCAGGTCTCGTTGTGAATCTGGAACGCGCTGCGCACGCACTCGGCGTAGTTGTGGCAGAACTTGTAGCCGCGGATGATGTACGGGTTGTTTTGCCAGGGAATGGGCATCTCCTCGCGGTGGAGCAACCGCTCCTTGGCCCGCTGCAGCGAGGCCTCGATGTGCGACGCCTCCATGGCGCTGAGGGTTTGCTCGTAAAACTCGACGCCCCTGAGCCAGCGAGCGCTGAGCGAAGCCTGGGCGTCCTCAATCTCCTCCATGTGCGACTCCAGCGCCGCGCAAAAGTTCTCCGCGGCAACCCGCGTGCGGCCAATGATGTCGCTTTTGAGCCCCCGCAGCTGGGAGGCCATGGCCAGGTACTTGACGTCAATGAAGTCGCCAGACACCTTCTCGAGCTTCTCGAGCTTGTCCTCGACCTGGTGGACAAACTTTTCCATCTTTTCCAAAATGCCGTCCTCGAGGTCCATCACCTGCTCGGGGGCGGACTTTGCCTTGCGCATCCGCAGAACTGGGGTCTGCCGCGGGCTACTTTTCGAGGCCGCCGCTGCGCTGGAGCGACCGCGGCTCTGCGTTTGTGCCTGAGCTCGAGTACGTGCCATTCTGAAAGGAAGGTGAGAGGGATGAGTAAGACGGCCCGATAAGAACGTGCTGCAGGCGCGTGTTTTGGGTTTGGAGATTTTTTCAGCTGCAAAAACAAACATTTGGTAGTGGTCACAAAGTGTGTTCACAAAACGTGCCCACAAAGCGTACTCACAGCCCCCACACTATGCCCACACTTTAATTTTTCACCATGCCGCCGCAGAGAACGTGCACGTTATGCAGGAACACGCATGAACGGCTTTTTCGCTCCGCACGCTCCGCATGCTTCTATTCTAGCTAGAAAATCTATTGAGCCCATTCAAACTCGAGCTCGGTCTTGATGTCCGGCAGATATGTCGGTGGCTCAATGTCCAGCAGCCCCTCGTCGAACGGCTCGTCGTAAACGGGCATAAAATTGAAGGCGTACTCGCCGTTCGGGTTACCGCTGCTGCTCTCGCCGCCCCCGCTGGGCGCCGGCGGGTTCACGCTGCCGCGGTGGGCAAGTTGCTCAGGCATCCCCGGCGACGGGGTCATTTTCTGCTCGGACCCTATGGAACTGAGCGGCGAGCTCTCCATAGAGTGGGTGCTCGATCCATCGAGAAAGTTGGGCAGCGAGAGGTCTAGCCCGCGTTGCGTCAACACGTCCTCGACGCGGTTCACGTTGGACACGTCGCGGCGGGCCAGCGACGGGGCCATCTTGACGAGAAACTCCGTCATGAGGTCGCACGCGGGCATCACGTTGGACAGCTCGCGCAGGGTATTCATGATGTACTCGACGGGTGCCCTGAAATTGCTCATCGACACCAAGTGGTTGTCGGCCAGCACCAGGATCACCACCGCCAGGGCAAACAGTACAATCGGCTGGACGGGGTGCATCGCAATCACTTCAAGATCGTGCGGGTTGCGCGTCACAAGCAGCACCTCGAGCATCGCCATCAGCACCCTTTGCAGGAGCCGGCCCGGGTTGGCCATGGGCAAAACGGACGGGAACTGCTGGATCCCGTTGAGCCCCGTGCGGGTGGCCAGCAGCAGTCCCGCCTGGGCCCAGATGTACACAAGTAAGAACGCGGTGCGGCGGCTCTTTTCCTCAATCAGGACCTTGTTGCCGTCGGTGTTTTGCGCGGGCACCGGCGGCACCATTGGCACCACCGCAATCAGGTTGCTCAGCACCTGGTCAAAGTGAGTGAAGGATGCAAACCACTCCTGGGGCTTGTTGTAAAACTTCTTGCTCGGGAACCGCCCCAACTCCAGCAGCTGGTAGTTGGCCTCCATGATGCAGTTGGTGAGCGACTGCCTCGCGTTGCGGTACTGCGTAAACATGTTGGGCGCACTCAGGAGCTCCTCCATCTTGAAGCACTCCAAGTCTGCGGGCCGGCCCAGCAGAAACGCCTCGTCGTCCATGGGCATTTTCACAAACACATCATCAGGGTTGATGATCGGGGGCATGGAGACCGCGATCGAGCCAGCGCGGTCGCAGAAATAAATAAACCAAAAAATACGCCGCGCCTCAGTCACAGACGCTGTGTCGTAGGTGCGCGTGTTCCAAGTAGCCGCATCGAGCATGTTGAGGCTCAGCATGATGATTGCGCGCCACGCCTTGCCGACCTCGATCCACGCTTGCCTGATCCTGCGCTCGCGCATGTTGAAGTGAGCAAGCAGGCCCAGCGCGCAGATGTAGTAGATCGACGGCGTGCCCTCGCTGAGCGCTTGCTCCGCCCTGGCCATGTACTTGCAGGCGTTTTCGTACAGCACCGGTTTGTATTCCTGGAATTTTGGCGTCACCGCCGCAGCGCTACACAGCACCGCGTACTGCAGGTATGGGGGCGGCTGATGGATTGCGGGGTACTCCATCGACGCCATGTAGCGTCTACGGTCAAGAACGGCATAAATGATGTTGCACTTGAGGAAAAATATCTCTGTGAGCTCCTGCTTGACCTCTTTGGGTATCGGGTCCTCATCCAAGCCATCATCCGTTGGCGTCAAGCCAGAGCCCGGCTGGCCCGTCTTGGGCTCGCTGATGTGGTACTCACTCAACATTGACTCGAGCTGTGCTATGCGCGACTCTAGACTGCGCACGTACCCACGCTTTGGGCCTGCCTTGCGCACAATGTCGCTGTACTCGCACACCTGGTTCAGTCTCTGGCACGTGCTGCAGGAGGGCTTTTGCCCGTCACATTTGAGCTTGCGCCGCCTACAAATACCGCACGCAATGTGCCTTCTCGGGGTCTCTTCCATAGGCGTGTGGGGGTGATGTCAGCCCTCCCATGCACATCTTTAATTTAGGGGCGGGCCGTGGCTGCGGGGTCGTTTGCGCGCACAGCCCCGCCATTTTTTGATGTTCTAGTCTAGTACTTGCATGCCCATGCCGATCTAGCTAGCAAACGCAATCTTGGCGCGCCGATCGCGCGCGGCCCCCCGAGCGTCTGATGCACGGCGCGGCAGCCAATGCAAGATCATGCATGTAGTGCCGCATTGCAATAGCGCTCATTTGTGGCTTACATTGGAGACATGTATGCAGGAGCCGTTTGTTTGGCGAAAAGCAGACCTCACCCGAGTAAAAGTCCCTCGCGACACCTCGTGAGACAAGTCCCTTAGGTGCCAACATGTACCACATTTCGTTAAAGTAGACATCACAATCTCCTCTGTGCTAGCTCCAAACTATCCACATGGATCGATTTCTCACTGCGCGGTCCCCACAAAAGAACTCATCCCTGGCAACAGCCCTATCGTCGCCAGGCCCATTGGGCGCCCTTGGAGACCTGCTGAACATCTCAGGCGATACTGTCCTTGTTCCTCAAAGCCCCAAAAAGCTCAGCCCCCAGAAGCGGTCGCCCAGACGCTTGGTTGAGTTCTCAGACAGCGAGCGCAACATGGAGGCCCAGTGGCAAGCTATCCAGGAGGCTCGTCTTACAAAGAGATGCGTTGTGGAGACAAACTACCTACGTGACGACTTTTACTCCACACTACTGGCACCCCACCCCACCGCGCCTCTCGTTGCAGTCGGTATCCGCTCAATGGTTCAGTTTTGGTCCTGCCAAAACGGTGGCAGCGCAGCCGAGATTCCTCTAGAGTTTGGCACGATTCTCTGCATGGCGTATGCAAATTCTCATTTGCTTGTGGTTGGGTACAGCGGCGGTGCGCTCCTGATCTACGATCAATCGGTCGAGTCGGTGATGCACATGCTTGAGATAGAGCAGGGCTCCTATCCAACCTGTCTTGAGATCAAGAGTGATCATGTGTTTGTGGGTACCTCGTCGGGGAGCCTTGTTATCGTCAAGATCCTCGTGGCCCACCGGGTGCGGCTCCAGGTCATCTACGAGCACAGAAAGGTGGCTGCCGATATCATTTGCGGCTTGAAGGCTAAAAAGAATACTCTCTTGTTGGGGTCCAATGACGGCGTGGTTTCCATTTGGGACATATCTGACTCGGAGAACTGCTTCAAGCTCGGCCAGGTCCAACATCGCGCGGCAGTCAAGGCGATGGAGTTCTTTAAAAGCCAGCTCTTCTTTATCACTGGTGGAGGCCGTGCAGATCGCTGCCTGCGAGTTTGGAACCTCCACACGTTTGAGCTGCACCACGAGATTGGGCTCCCTGCTCAAGTCACGGCATTGTTTTGGGTAGGCAAGAACGAACTGTTTGTGGCACTTGGTCATGCACGGGGCAAGGAGCAAAGCTTGGGCCAGATTTGGAAGTTTGAGAATGGAGCCAGTGCCCTGTTGACCACCGTCAATGGAGACAAGGAGCGCTGCCGCGCCGTGTACGCAGTCAACAGCATTGATGGAATTGTCGTTGGCACAAACACCAAGAAGCTCTACTATTACTATTGGAAGCAAGGCACCGTCGCCGGCACCGGGCTCGCCAAAAACCCCCTCACTCCAATTCGTTAAGGCTACAAAAATAATAAATATACTAAACCGTAACATACGCATATTCCTTGGATGGGGTCACGGTTAGTCCCGCTCCAGCCAAGACCTCGACCTGAATGGGGCTGCAATCGAATGCCTCGCCGTCCACGCTGAGATAGGCATCGCACTCTGGTGTGAGGCGATATGCCACAATTTTCTCGTACCGCGCAAGCCTGTCATTAATGTGGTCGCCCCGCTGCATCTTGTCCAAGAGCTGTAAGCCCGAGATGGTTCCCACTGAGGTGTCCCAAATCACCAAGTCCATTTGGCCATCAGTGGGCTTTGCGTGGGGAAACACAAGCGTGTCGGCCGACATGTAGGGCATCTTTCCCACGTAAAACATGCTCAGTTCGGGGTGGACCTCTACACTCCAGTCCTCAGGCAGGGGGTCATTGACCGAGCCGTACTGAGGGACCGCACTAGAGGGCCCCTTGCGCTTGTAGGCGACCTTGCAGGGGTACTTTTTAGAGCAGAGGGTTTTGTAGATGACACCGAGCGTGAAGCGTGCGGAGCCCATCCACCTGAAATCCTCGGTGCCCAGGTCGCAGTCGGCGACAATGCCAAAGCTCTGGGATAAGAACGAGTACGAATGCGAGGAGCCCTGTGTGAAATACATGAGATCGAACGGGGTGAGCTGTCCCTTGAGGATGTTCAGGCTGCACAGGCCAAAGTTATCACCGCCGGTCGCCGAGTGCGACATGGCGTTGCCCGAGCCACCGGGGAGCTGGCAGACCGGGATTTTCCGCACGGCTTGATCTTTGCGGTCCATGAGGCCGTTGATCACCTCGTGCGGGATGCCGTCGCCCGAGACACACACGATCGCGTCGTAGGTGAGGAGGTCCTCCTTTGTCTTGACAATCTCGCGGGCTTCCCCGTGGAAGGTTGTATATGTGACGTCGCAATGGGCACCTGCTGCGTCAAACACGGGCTTGCAGAACGTGCGAAAGAGCAGGTCTGCCCTCTGGGTGCCACCGTGGGGGTTGATCAAAACAAACAGCTTTTTGCGGAGCACGGGGCTGTCCCCAAACAGGTTGGAGGGGTCCGACACGTTCAATGGCTCGTTTAGCGCGCCGCTCTCGCTGGGAGGCCGCAGTTCGCAGAGCACAGACTCTAGTTTGTGTGGCCGGTCGGGCTGGATGTACATGACGCGCACGCCGCCCGCGGTCGGGGCAGCGCTGAGGACGTTGTAGAATGGCACAAACAGGGAGGGCACGGGGGCGCAGCATGAGCGCGAGGCCTTGTTTTTGATCTCAATGCCCGCTCCGGTGACGACCGCGTGCATGACAAATTAAATTAGAGGTTGGGGTGTGTTTATGTAGGTAGTTATGGTGGGCAGATGGGAGGGGCTGCACCGGGTATGCGTTCAACGACAGCGTCGAGTGGTGGCGTCGAGTGGTGATTAGGGCGGTGCTGAGCCCGAGCCGGGCCCTTTTAGTTTGTTTTTTTTTTTTTGCCGCCTATGCTAGTTTTCCCGCAGCTAGTGCTCCAGTATACTCTCGTTGGACTTGTGCACAAGCCTGTAGGTCATTGTCTGGATAACAAACCCCTGCGGCGACGCGGCATAGACCAAAAACACCGAGAAGCCAAAACTGGCCTCGTTTCTTGGCAGCTCGCGGCCAATGACGACCTGGCCCGAGGCCATCACGGCCATGTTCTGGTTTGGCAGCGGGTGGATGTTGATGGAGCCGACCGCGTGCTTGGTAGGCGGGGTCTGGGCGAGCATCTGCTGCAGGGCCTCTGGGCCAGCCAGGGGCGTGCCGTTCCACACGACGCTGGTCTGCGGGAGGATCCACTGGGCGAGGGGGCCTCTTGCGTCGATTGCGGCCATGAGGGCGTTGTACGCTTTCTCTCCCTCGCGTGCCGACGAATCGAGGACCTCTTGAAGGCTCATTACAAAGAGGGTGGGAGGAGGATTTAGGTAGATTGGGTTTGTGCGAGGTTTTTAACTGAGTTTGCCGTTCAGGTTTGGCTTGTGAGTTTAATTTTGTTCAAGCTTGTTCAAATTGTTCAAGTTAGTTCAAATTGTTCAAATTAGTTCAGTGGTTCTTGGATTCAGCTGCACATGCCAATCAGTGCATACACTAAGACTACATAAACTATCACTGCCTGATGGCACTGGCCTTTTCATACAAAAAATCAACCGCAGTGCTCATGTGCTTGATGGTCTCGAGGCTGCTCTCATACACAGAGTCGCCCTCGAGCTCAGGGTAGATAAACAGCCAGCCGTTGCCCTGGTCAAGCACGCCGTTGAACACCTTGTCGAGAATCATCTGCCCGAGCTTGCCCTCGACCTGCTCAACGTCGAGCCCCAGCTGCTTGGCCAGGTACGAGATCTCGACGCAAGAGTAGGGCTCCACCACCTTGACGAGGTTGTCCTGGAGGAGCTTGTCGTAGAGGGTGCTCAGGTGAGCGCGGATAAACTGGTCCGACTCTAGAAAGGCGCGGTTCTGGGCCACGACCCGCTCAAACTGCTTCAGGTCGCGCTCGCTGTGGGCCTTGGACACCGCGAGCATCACCGAGATGTCTGCGTTTGCGTGCTTCTGGATCGTTTTGTTGGCCATGAGCTGGTCCACGTCCTCGGTCAGGTTGAGCATGATCTTGACCAGCAGGAGGTACTTGACCACCGTGACGGTGTAGCCGTCGTCGAGGCTCGAGTAGCCGTCGAGCGCCTCGTAAAAGTACGAGAACGAGGTCTTGTAGTCGCCGTCCTCGGCGAGCAGGACGCCGCTCATGGTGTCGAGCTCCGCCTGCAGGCGCGTGGGGCAGTAGACGCTGTTGGCGGAGGTGCGCGCCGAGGTGAGGGAGGCGCGCGCCTTGGCCAGGTTCCGCAGCGAGTGGTAGACGCGCGCCTCGAGCAATTGGACCTCGGCGAGCATCAGCTTGTCGTCGAGCCGCTTGAGCTCCTGCAGCAGCCGCCCAATGATCTCAATCGCCTTGTTGTACTTGCCAGCCTTGTGCCACAGCGAGATGAGCCGCAGCTCGAGGTGCTGCCGCAGAAACGTGCGGCTCTCCTGCTTGGACCACGCGACCGACTCCTCCACTGTGGCGATCTGCAGCTCGCGGCTGTCGGGGATCTTTTCAAACTGGTCGAGTAATGACCGGATCACTTTGGAGCTCTTTGCCTTGGCGCCGCCCGCGGTCACGGTGCGCGCCGTCCCCACCAGCGCCTTGAGCTCCTGCGCCTTTGCGTGCGCCGCGTACACCTTGGCCAGCTCCGTGAATGCCGTCTCTTGCTGCTGCAGGTACGCGTCGGTCCGCGGCTCGTCGGAGTTGATCACCGCGAGGTACAGCGCCTCGTTTTGTGGGTAGCTGGCGGCCTGCGCTTGCGAGAGTGTCATGACTAAAGCCAAAGTGGGCCGAACCCAAAGATAAATCAGAGATAAATCAAAGATAAATCAAAGATAAATCAAAGATAAATCGAAGATAAACCAAAGTAAACTACCACATAAACTAACTACAACTGCAAAGCGTCGGCAACAAACTCGGCCTCCTGCTTCTTGTGCATGGACTTTGTGCCCGCGGCGACGCTGGCGCTGGGCTGGCGGCCCGCGTAGCGGATCTCGCGGCCAGAGTGGTGCTCGGTCTCCTTGAGCAGCGTCTGGAAACGCGGCTGCACGTACTTCCAGCCGCCCGCGTTCAGGTGCTCCTCCTGGCACCACACAAGGTCGGTCGCGTTGGGGTACGAGTCGAGCACCTCCTTGATCTGCTGGAACGGGAACGGGTGCAGCTGCTCGACCTTGACAAACGCCGTGTCCTTGATCTCAGCATCCGCGCGCGCCTTGTGCAGCGTCGCGTACACCTGGCCGCTCATAAAGATCACCCGCTTGATGTCGTCCTTGGACCCGATGCTCTTGTTGAGCTCCACGTCGTCGATGATCCACTGGAAGCTGCTCTCGCCGGTGAACTCCTCAATCGGCGAGCGCGCCAGCGGGTGGCGCAGCAGGCTCTTGGAAAACAGCAAAATCAGCGGCTTGCGGAACTGGCGATGCATCTGGCGGCGCAGAATGTGAAACAGGTTCGAGGGCGTCGTCGGGTACGCAACCTGCATGTTGGCGTCCTGGTGCTGGCGCTCGAGCTTCTCAGCAGACGGGAAGAAGCGCGGGTCCTCGTTGCACAGGTCGAGGTACCGCTCGAGGCGCGCACTCGAGTGCTCGGGGCCCTGGCCGTCGTAGCCGTGGGGCAGCGACAGGACCAAACCGCTGCGCTGCGCCCACTTGGACTCGGCGCTCGCAATGAACTGGTCGATAATCACCTGCGCGGTGTTGGCAAAGTCGCCAAACTGCGCCTCCCACATCACAAAGTTGCGCGGGTCGGTGAGCGAGTAGCCGTACTCAAACCCAAGCACACCGTACTCGCTCAGGTGCGAGTTGCAGATGGTGAAGTTGTCCGGGTCGTCGGCGAGCTCCTTGAGCGGCGTGTACACGCGGTCGCTGTCCTGATCGTGCAGCACCGCGTGGCGCTGCGAGAAGGTGCCGCGCTCAACATCCTGCCCAGACACGCGCACCTGGTAGCCGTCCTTGAGCAGCGAGCCAAACGCAAGCGCCTCGCCGGTGCTCCAGTCAATGCCCTCGCCCGACTCGGTGCTCTTGAGACGCGCGTTCAAAATGCGCTTGAGGTTGCGGTGCACGTTGATGTCCTCGGGCCAGGTGGTGATGGCCTTGCCAATGGTCTTGACGTCGGCCTCCTCGATCGCGGTGGGCAGGTGGGGCAGCACCTCCGTCGCGAGCGCCTTGACGTCCTTAAAGTCCTTCCACTCGGACGACACCCAGGTGTGGGGCTCGTGCTCCTTGCGGTCCTTGGACTTTTCAAAGCTCTCCTCGAGAATGCTCCAGATCCAGTTGCGGTGCTCCTCAATCTCCTCCTTGGTGAAGGTGCCCTCAGAGGCAAGCTTTTCCTCGTACTGCTGCAGCGCAGGCACCTTGGTGGCGATCTTTTTGTACATCATGGGCTGCGTGAAGCTGGGCTGGTCGGTCTCGTTGTGACCGTGCTTGCGGTAGCAAATCAGGTCAATGATCACGTCCTCGTTGAAGGTCGCGCGCCACTTGGCCGCCAAATCAAAGATGAAGGTCACGGCCTCAATGTCGTCGCCATTCACGTGGAAGATGGGCGCATCCATCGTGCGGGCAAAGTCACTGGGGTATGGCGTCGAGCGACCAGAGCGAGGATCAGTGGTAAAGCCAATCTGGTTATTGATGATAACGTGGATAGTACCACCAGTAGTGTAGTTGGCAAGCTTGTGGGTACCCATAGTCTCGTAAACCACACCCTGGGCCTCGACGGCGGCATCGCCGTGCAAAAGCACGCCCATGGCCTTGCGGCCCTTTTCGGTGTCCTTCTTGGCGTGCTGGATCGCGCGGGTCTGGCCAAGCACGACCGGGTCCTCAGCCTCGAGGTGGCTGGGGTTGGCGACCAGCGACAGGTACACGTTCTTACCGTTGGTGGTGGGGCGCTCGTAGTTCATGCCCAGGTGGTACTTGACGTCACCGGAGCCCTCGTCAAAGACAGCAGAGCCGCTGAACTCGCCAAAGATGTCCTCATGAGGCTTGCGCACAACGTTGGCAAGCATATTGAGACGACCACGGTGAGGCATGCCCATGACAACAGCCTCGATGCCATTGTCGGCGCTTGTGTCAATCAGGGTCTTCATACCCGGAACCATGGTTTCACCTCCCTCGAGGCCAAAGCGCTTGTCGTTGGGGAACTTGGCGGCCAAGAAGCTCTCAAAGAGAGTCGACCACATCAAGCGGTCAAGGATCTGCTTCTTCTCATCCTTGGAGAACTTGTAAGGGGTGGGAATCTCGACGCGCTCGCGGATCCACTCGCACTTTTCGCGGCTAGGGATGTGCATGTACTGGATGCCGTAGCTGCTGCTGTAGATGGACTTGAGGGTATCGAAAATCTCGCGAATGGTCATGCTACCGCCCTTGGCGGCAAAGTGGGGCAGAATACCCGGTCCCAGCTGCACCTTGCGGTCCAAATCAGACTCGGACCAGCCATAGTGCTCCAGGGTGGTCTCGGGAGCAACGTGCTCGTTGGTGTCGCCGAGACTCAGGCCGAGAGGATCAACCTTGGCTCTAAAGTGGCCCTGCACCTGGAATGCACGCACAAGCATCTGCACCTTGAGGTGGTCCAGCACCTCGCTGCTCTGCTGTTTGGGGAGCGCGCTGAGGTTGCTTGTGGGGGTGACGCTGCCCAGGTCGGGGGGAGCCTGGAAGGCGGACTGCGGTGATGCGCCACCCTCGATATTTTGAAAGTAAGCGTTCCACGACGCGTGGACGCTCTTGGGGTCGTCGCGCCAGGCGGAATACATCTGGTCCACGTAGTTGGCATTATTCGACGTCATGAAAACGTCTTGCGCCGTGGCGTAACACGCACGCTGGCGCAGCGCTGGACGGGCTGCTCGGCCGACAAATCTCAGCATTGGTTGGTCAAAAAGATTTGTCATCCATATTTAATCCTGCGGTCATGTGACGACGTCGGCGAGCGCGGCCGGCCGGGGAGCAGCAGGGCTGCCATTTAGCCCTCGGCGAGCAGTGAAAGCTAGCGCGTTTGGAGAAAAACAGGTGGTTGGAGCATTGCAATGGGAGCCCAGGCGAGATGCGGCATTTAAAAATGTAGCGTGAATTAAGGAAAGACTATAGATCAAATTAGGGGCTAGCGCGCTGCGGCATCTAGTTGCTGCAGGGGACGGTATGAGTGACGTGGGCAGTGCTAGTCTCGACAAGAGTGGCCCAGCCGCCGCCAATGGCCCGGAGAAGGGTGGTGGTGGCCTCGGCGGTCTCGTGAACGGTGTAGACGCTGGTGACAGTCGAGCGGCCCTCGGTGACGGTGACGGTGTGCGCCAATGCAGAGTCGGTCACCGTGGCGGCGCCAGTGCCAGACGCGGTAACGGTAACAGTGACCGTGTTGTGCGAGCCGCCGTTGGAGTTAGAGTTGGAGTTGGAGTTGGAGCCACTGTTGGAGTTGCTGTTAGAGCCACTAGAGCCGCTGTTAGAACCGCTGTTAGAGCCACTACCGCTGTTGGAGCCGCTGTTAGAACCACTGTTGGAACCACTGCCACTGTTAGCACCACTGTTGGAGCCGCTGTTGGAACCACTGCCGCTGTTGGCACCACTGTTGGAGCCGCTGTTAGAGCCGCTACCACTGTTAGCACCACTGTTGGAGCCGCTGTTGGAGCCGCTGCCGCTGTTGGCACCGCTGTTGGCGCCGCTGTTGGAACCGCTGCCGCTGTTAGCACCACTGTTGGAGCCGCTGTTGGAGCCGCTGCCACTGTTGGCACCGCTGTTGGCGCCGCTGTTGGAACCGCTGCCGCCGCTGGACCCAGTGCTGGAAGCAGGATTAGCAGCGCTGCTGGGGCTGCTGGAGCTACTGGCGATGCTCTTGTGGGCACCAAGAATCGCACCATTTTTGGAGCCGCTACCGCTGTTAGCACCACTGTTGGCGCCGCTGTTGGAGCCGCTGCCGCTGTTAGCACCGCTGTTGGCGCCGCTGTTGGAGCCGCTGCCGCTGTTGGCGCCGCTGTTGGCGCCGCTGTTGGAGCCGCTGCCGCTGTTGGCGCCGCTGTTGGCGCCGCTGTTGGAGCCGCTGCCGCTGTTGGCGCCGCTGTTGGCGCCGCTGTTGGAGCCACTGCCGCTGTTGGCACCGCTGTTGGCGCCACTGTTGGAGCCGCTGCCGCTGTTGGCACCGCTGTTGGCGCCACTGTTGGAGCCGCTGCCGCTGTTGGCACCGCTGTTGGCGCCACTGTTGGAGCCGCTGCCGCTGTTGGCACCGCTGTTGGCGCCACTGTTGGAGCCGCTGCCGCTGTTGGCACCGCTGTTGGCGCCACTGTTGGAGCCACTACCGCTGCTAGCACCGCTGCTAGAGCCACCGTTGCCGCTGCTAGAACCGCTGCCAGAGCTTCCCGAACCGCTATCGGAGTTGCTGTTGGAACCGCTGCTCGAGCTACTGGAGGAGCCTTGAGCGCCAGTCTGGGAGTTGCTGGAGCTGCTGGCGCTGTTGCTACCATGGTGGTAGCCCCAAGTGCCCCAACGCCAGCTGGAACCACATTTGCCCGAGGGACACTTTTCATTCCAGCCAAAGTGAGGCGAAGGCAAGGCAAAAGCGTGTGCGAGAGCAAGGTTGAGAACAAGTGTAGAGTAGTGCATTGGTGTAGAAACTGACGCGACCCGCCCTTTATCTACTCGAGGTGAGTGAAACTTGTTGCTCCCTCGAGGGAGGTTGGCGTCGCCTGTTTGGGACCTGTTCCACCCGGCGGGCCTTTACTCGAGGATCTTTTGTGCCAAAAAATTGTAGCTCATGCTTTAGTTGAAAACCTTCTCCACTCATTGACTTGCTCGAGCGCTTCTACCTATCTACAGGCCGGGGTAGCGTAGCCGCATGTCTTGAATTAATTGACGGCGCACAAGATGGCAAGTGAGACTGCAGGGTCACGGCAACCTCGCAGCTTTAAATCACGCGCTGCATCATCCGGTGTCGAAACGTCTCACCCTGGAACTTGAGGTCCTTGCTGAGCACAGTCTCGAATCCAAAGCGCTCGTAGAATGTGTGGTTGCCTTTTGTGGGATAGAGCCCCACCTTTGCGGGCCCGGTTGCAGTCGAGCCCTCAAACTTGAACTCGGTGGTGGTGCCCTTGAAGTGCGCGAGGGACTTTTCGAGTAGCTGCGAGCCGTAGCCCTTACCCTCTGTGTTTTTGCGCACAGAAATGAATGCAAGCCAGAGCAGGTCCCGTTGCGGGTAGCGCTCAGCTTTGAGCTGGTTGAACGACAGGGCCGCCAGGTGCTGGTAGTTGTCTGGGACATCAAAGTCCCACTCGCTCCACCAGGCGAGGGATTTCGGCGACTGGACGTACCACTTGAGAGGAAACCCGCTGCAGGCGTCCACGATGTAGTACCACCAGCCATAGGCCCAGTGCCGCAATTTCTGCAGGAGCGTCAGTCGGGGCCAGGCGGCACGAGGCAGGGCGTAAAAGGCGGTGGCAATGTCGTCCATATTAAACAGAGCATATCTCCCCGATAGTAGCTTGAGGTGCTGCTCGCGGGCCCAGGCAGCGGCTATTTTGGACCTCACGGGGTTGGGTTTCTCGAGCACGCCGGGGAACATTTTCGTCATGAAGTATTCGTCGCTAAAGCCATCAAAGAAGATGTCTGCGTGCCGCTGGCACGCCCGCAGGGACGCGTTGCGGTGGTTGTACTGGTACAGCATGAATCATCTATCTATCTAGGCGGCCTTTTAGGAGGTCTATTTGGGGATTGTGAGGTTGAGTCTTTGCAGCCAGAGGGCGACCATGAAGCCGCCGAATGCGAGCAGCGAGTAGCTCAGGGGCTTGCGCAGGGCGGCGGCCAGGGTGTAGTTGTAAATCACGGTGAAGTGGTGCTTCTTGTGCTCACCGACCATGTTTTTGTAAACGATCGAGATGGCGGGGCGGCCCTGCAGATCGAGGTAGCTAAACACAATGTCGCGGCGCACTTCGTCGGCCTCGACGCTGAGCAGCTGGACGTGGGTGGCGCCCTCGGGCAGCACGATCGTAGTCTCGGCCGTGTCGAAGGCGACACCGTCGGGGCCGCCGACAAAGGGAACCTGGATCACGTACTGGCTGTTGCCGAGCGCCTGGACGATGTTGCTCAGCGGGGCGGCCCACCCCACGGTGAACTCGGAGCGCCAGCCGCCAAAGATGGGGAAGCGCATGACAATGTCCAAAAACCCGTTGCCCACGGCGCTCGTGGACACGTTCCCGACAAGGTCGACATAGTAGTGGTCGCGGGCGCCCGGGGGGGTGGGGATGCGCAGCTGGCGGATCGAGCTGAGGCTCAGGCTCGGCACGTTGCCGTACTGGTGGTTCTGGTAGTCTGCGCGCGAGAAGGGCCTGGCGAGCTTGGGGCCGTTGTTGGTCACGTCGTAGCGCTCGTCAAATGAGACGGCATCGCCCCAGTGCGAGATCCAAATTGTGCGGTTGTACTCGGTGACGTGGGCCTGGGGGATGGGGTTGTCATAGTGCAGGGCGAGGCGCTTGTAGGCGCGGGGAGGCACGTTCTCCACAGGGCCGAACTGGATGCCGCCGACCTTGTTGTCCACATTGGCGGTCTGGCCGCTCTCGAGGTCGGTCACGCTGGTGGTAACGGTGGTAACGGTGGTGGTCTGCTCGAGGGTCTCGTAGTTTGAATAAATCAGTTTCGAGCCCTCGAACGCGAGCTTCTGCGGCTCGATCTGCTCCGCAACGGGCGGCAGCGGGCGCACCTTGTCGGTGAAGGCCATGGCGTACGCAAACTGCGTCTTCTCGCCGGGGGCCAGGGGCGCCAGCAGGGTGATGGCCCACGCGCGCTCGTCCTCGAGCCTCTCGATCTCGAGGCCCATCGAGGCGATGCTCTCTGCCTCAAAGAGGGCCAGATTGTCCCAGTCGCGCCGCGTAAACGGCACAATGTAGCGGTCGACGTCGTGGTCGGCAATGTTCTCGGCCCAGACGTTGACGGTGGCGCGCACGTACGACGCCGTGAGGTCGATATCTTGCTCTACGCGCGAGTTGAGGAATTGTGCCGCGCACAGCCCAAACAGCACCGGCAGGAGATTCATTTAGGTGGACGGACGTGTGGTGAGGTTGGAGGTGTGCTGGCTGTGGCTGAAGCGGTGGCGGCCAGCGTGGCTTAGTCAACATCGCGCTCCCCTTGAGCCTTCCCAACAACCCCCCCGTTCGCCCCCCCCCCCCCTCCACACATGTTCAAGCTAGTGACACTCTGGCTCATGGCGCTCGCCATGGCCGCGGCTCAGAGCTTCGACATCCGGAGCGCAATCAGCAGCGACGGCCTGGTGCACGGCAACGACCGCGTCGTTGACAAGATATTCAGGGAGCCTCGCGACTACAGCGTCGTGCTGATCCTCACCGCCGAGGACGACAAGTACAACTGCGGCTTTTGCAAGATCCTTGGCCCCGAGATGCGTCAGGTCGCCCAATTCTACAACCAGCAGAACGAGGACAAGCAGCTCTTCTTTGTGCTGGCCGACCTGGACTACTCGCGCCAGACCTTCCAGTCGCTGTCGCTGGACACCGCGCCGCACGTCTTTTTCTACGAGCCCGAGTCGCGGCCCGGCAACCTGAAAAAGGGCGTCCACGCCCCGCACGAGCAGATCCCGTTCTCGACCGCGGGCCCCCAGGTGGACTACCTCATCTCGACCCTCAACCGCAAGGGATTTAGCATCCGCGTCATCAAGCCCGTGCGCTACGACCGTATCTTCAACTTCATCGCTACCCTGGGCGTCCTGATCGGCGGCACGGTGATGTTTTGGCCAGTGGTGCACAAGGTCATCACCTCCAAGAAGCTGTGGCTCGCGGTGTGCCTTGTCCTCGTGCTCATGTTTATCTCGGGCCACATGTTCAACATCACCCGCCACACTCCATTTATTGGAGCAAACAACAACAAGCCCGAGTACATTTTGCCGCAGTTTGGCAGCCAGTTCGCGGTGGAGACCCAGATCCTCAGCGTCTTTTACGCGGTGCTCGCGTTTTGCACCATCCTGCTCCTGACGCGCGTCCCCGAGTTGCACGGACAAAGACAGACAGTCACCACGCTCGTGTTGACCGCTGCCATCCTGGTGGTGTTTAGTGCGCTCATCAACGTGTTTAAGATCAAAAATGGCGGGTTCCCGTTTGGCCTGCTGGACATCAAGTTTTTCTAGATAGCTTTTTTATTTTGTGGGCTCTTTCAGAGTTTAAGCTGCTGGGTTCTTCTATAGGTCCAGCTGCTCGAGCAGGTCGTCCAGGTCTCTCTGCAAAGACTGCGCCATTTGATCCAGCTCGTGCTTGGTATCGCACGCCTTGGCATATCTCTCGTGCTGCGAGGTGAGCAGTTTGCTCCAAATGACCTCGAGAGCGCTGTCCACGTTGCTCGTGCCGCCCAAGCGACAAATCTCTTCGGTCAAAACACCAAGGTCTTGCTCTGTTTGACGGTTTCGTTCCTTTGCAGCCTCCAGTTCAGCAGCGTCTACAGACTTGCGGGTGTGCTGCATGCCGGGGGTGGCCAGCTGCTTGCGCTCGTTGGACCGCGTCTGCTTCTGCGCTTGTCGTCCCTCTTGCTCGAGGCCTTTAACCAACTTCACCAGACCGTCGTGCTGCTTGCGCAGACTCGCTAGTTTGACCTTGTCCTGCGCTTGCAGCAGCTCCACCCTGAGACACTGCTGCTGAGTGTTGCCAGCAGCACGCTTGCAGCGCTCGTACTCATTCAGCGCCCATGCCACTTGTGCACATGCGTTGCGGTGGGGCGAGGATTCCATGTCGCAAGGGTGTTGCACCACATACTAAATAAAACACTGTGTATAAATAATAAAAATAAAACGCCCTACGTGCAGTACCATTCTGCAAAAGGGGTCCAGCCCTCTTCTGCATCGTCGCAAATTACACCTCGCCAGCAGCCCACCTCCAGCGTCCGCGCCTGTACCTTCCACTCGACACAGTCGTCGAGCCGGTCGGGCGTGAGCTTGGTGATGCGCCCGCTGGGCGACTGCACCGCGATCTTTACTGGTGCGAGCCCATTGCTCGCGCTGGGGCCGCGCGTCGCATACGATCTCATGCAGAATTTGTAGTTTTGGCCGCCCTTGAGCGTGCGGCACTGGGGCTCAACAACATACACGTCCTGGCTCGGCGCACGTGGATGCGCAAATCGCGACACAAACTCAAACGGCGCGCTGCAGCCAGTGTGGGTGAGACTGAGCGAGTAGGCAAGCACCATGGTACTCAGCGCCCTGCGCTCAAGGTGGCGCTCCACCGTGTATATATTGAGGGTGGCCTTGCGCTGGCCCGGCGGCAGCACCGCCTTGACCCTAAACAGGCGCTCACCGTCTCGCCAGAATGGCTGCGCCAACGCCAAGGTCGGGCTGTGCTTGTTGACAGACGAGCTCAGCGATGAGCTCAGGTGCGAGACATGCTCCCCGTGAAGCTCTGCAACAATGTCCAGAACATTGCCAGGCATTTTCATCAGCAATTCGCAGGGCTCCAAGTCGTGCAGGTATCTCAGGCCATTCCAATAGTCCACAAATTCAACTTTGTCGCGGAACGCTCCAGGGGCAGCAATGGGCAGGCTCCACGCGTTGCTCGTCTTGATGGGCCGCTCGAGGAACTGGTCCTGGGGGTTGGCTGGCACGTGAGTGAAGATCATCTTTGCCGGCGGCGTCAAAAAGTAGAATGTATTGATTTCGTTTTCTTGGGATCCAGGGAATGTGTCTGAAGCCACAGACGCATCCATGAGGTACCACTCCTGCTCAATACAAACAGCGTTCCAGGCGTGTAGGATCTGGTCGCCGTTTTGAGTTCTAAAGTGGCCTCTGACGACCTTGTTGGGGATCTCAAGCGCGCTGCACATTGACTCGACAACGTGCGCAAGCTCAAACGCGTTGGCGCGCTTTTGCTGCATCACGCGGCTCAGCGTCGCAGGGGAGTCGCTATTGTCGGGGCCATCACCTACAGGCAGCCATGAGATGTGGGTAGCGCACAACATGAATACCCCCCTGACTTGGTGAACCGGGTCGCTAAACTGGCGCCCGATTTTCGACGAGGCAAGCACGGCGGGAGTCCACAGAGCAGGCCACGTCTCCATCTGCATGATAAAGTCGTCGACTTGATCAAAGTTCTCCAAGTAGTACTCGTAGCACTCTGCATAGTCCCGGTCGAGCCTGGCAAACGGATCGCCCACATCGACGCAGTCGAGCTCAAGCCTCGCCTTGCGCTTGGCTATCTCGTGCTTTGACAAGGTCTTGACTCGGTACAGATCCTGGGCCGTACCCATCCAGTGGGGGTCCAAGAGAGCCTTGGCTGCTGCGCTGCTGGCTGAGACCTCGGGCACAGGCTCCTCCTCTTCCTTGTTCCAGAACTTGAGATTGCCAAGCTTGGGAGGCGACTGATGAAGCGACTGTCGCACGTCAGACATTGAGTTTGATCGCCACAACTCTTTGTTGTCCACAATTCCCCTCAAGAGCTTGCGCACCAGTCCCTTTGTCTTTGTGACTGGCCCCAAGTCAAATGACTGTGAGCGGCCGCTCAGGGTGCGGTGGCTCGCTTCAGCCGGTGCTCTCTCCTTGGGAACATTCAAGTTGAATGGCACCTCGTCGATAATAGGCGAGCTGCTGATGGGCTTTAGCAAGTCAAGCTCTCCTTGCTCTGTGATCATTGTCTCGCCATCTTGAACTTGGGTCTCAATGTGCGCACGCCGTCCATTGGTGTAGGGGCACTCCAAGTCCAGCTGGCTGCTGTCAAACTCGTCTTGGCAGCTGTACCAAGTGTTTGCCGAATTAACCAGGTGCGGCGGGGGCGGCGGGGGCGGCGGCGACGACGCGCAATCATCACTAGCGTCCTCAATTGCAGGCACGTCATGGTGGAACTGGTTCATCTCCAGCGTGATATCGGCCAAAATGTCCTGCGTAGATTTCTGGAAATCATCGTCCTCGCCGATCGCCAGCTGCGCTACTTGGTCAGGATGCGGCACCGTGCGCTGGTTTTTGTTGCAAAACTGCACATAGTTCCGCGGAAAGTAACCCACAAGTTTGTTTCGTCGGAGACGGCCCTTGTACCAGTCTCCGTCGCCCGTATCCAGCACATCAATGTAGTCGCCCTCGATAAACCCCAAGTCAGAAGGCTCTTCACCGGCCCAGCTGTACACCGCTCGTACTCTACACGGCAAAACAGGGATAGACGACATGCGGACCAAAAGTAAACAAACGTTTGTCAGCCGCTAAATTATAGACGCGTCAGTGCTCTGGCGCTGCGATTTTTTTATTTTTTAGATTTAGATTTCTAGAAAGGAGCACGTGACTGCCGTTCGCTACGCGGGAATGGAATTTGAATTTTGGGCCCAGGTGCTTGTGATCCACCGGGCATGGCTGGTCCAACTGGGGTACTCGGGCTCAGGCTGCACCTCAGACTGCAGGTACTCTTTGATGAGGCGAGGCGAGGCGTACTCCACCGAGTGCTTGCAGTTCGTATAGGCAGCCGCAACCACTTGAGAGTCGTCTCGTAGGGCTGCCGACGCATACTGCAGCACCCAACCCTCACGCTTGACTGCAGCCAGCACGATTGCCTTGTTGTTTTGAATTTGGTGAGATGCGAGCCGTAGCGAGCCTGCGTACGATTGAATTGCCTTGCTAACAATTTCGGCGTCCCCTCGCAAACCAGCTGAAACTCGCTGCAATGACCATCCATGGCTGGTCACTGCAGCCATGGCAATTTCGCGGTCGTTGGCGAAGCTGGAGTCGGCAAATCTAAGGGCGCTGCCAAAATTTGATGCCGCCAATAGCACCATTTCGCGGCTCATCATGAGACGAGGCGACACGATTTCAAGCATCTCGCCACGACGGCTCAGAGCGCTGGCGACGATCTCGTCGTCGTCGCAAAAATCAGGGCATAGAGCGAGAACAAGTCCCTCCATGCGCACTGCAAGGGCGGCGAATTCGCGATTTGAGCAGAGGTCCAGCTTCAAGTTCCTGGCATGGAGTGGGTTGAGCCCAAACCAGATGGCCATGGGAAGCAAAACATCGGGGTCACCATTCGCAGCCTCTAGCATTTCCCTAAAGTATAGGTTGTCTGCCGAGCTGGACAAGTACAGACTGACGGAGCTCCCGTGTTGGTCGTAGCGCTCAGTCACGGCGTCCCATGCCCGTACCATCAGCTGGCGCTGGCAAGGGGCCAGGCGGGATGCGCGTGCCATAAACTCGTAAAAGTAGTTGTGCTGCAAATGTAGCGGCGAGACGGGGCGCCAAGTCGAGTCACAAGTAAAGACTGCATAGGCGTTTCTGTTAACGCAGGCCAAACGAGCCAGCATAACAGGGTTGGGATGGTCAATGTACGTCGCGATGAGCTGCCAGATCTCTAGAGGAACCGCAGTCATTATGTCTTTGTGCGTGGGACTGGGTTTGACAAGGTGTGTGGGGGAGCTGATGAGATGAAAAAGATAAACCCTTGCCCCTGCATCGCATACGGGCAGATGAGCCCTTTTGACGCGGTTGGTGCCGGCCGGAATGGAAAAGTATAGAGATCTGTATACAACACCTATCTGTGTTTGTGGATATAAATTTTTTCTGCCGCCGAAGTCGGCCGAGATTTGCCGAAACCTGCACAAAGTGTGCATAGATGAGATCATCATAGATGAGATTGATAGTTGTTGTCCCACATTTTTTTATTTTTTGGAATTTAGTTTGTGCTGGCCTGATTAAGAAACGCAAATAATTATCTTCTTATGTCGCGTAGCCGTTATCTATCTAGTTCAAGCCATGGGCTGCTGCTTCAGCGAAGACCTGCCTGCCTTGAGCAGCTCGTCGCACAACAACAGGTTGGAGGCAATGCCCGTGGCCGATGCAATGGAGTTGCGAATCACTCTGTAGCAATCCCAGACGCCCGCTTCGCTGGAGGCGACGGTCTTGCCCGAGTCCAAGTCGATGCCAATGGGTGTCCCATCAAACTTGTCCTGGGCCTCGCTCAGCGTCTCAAGTACCTGGAGACCAGCGTTGGCGCAGAGAGTCTTGGGAATAACGAGCAGGGCCTCTGCAAATGCCTGGATACCTGCTCTGCTCTTGCCCTTTGCCTGGGTTGTTAGGTAGTGGGCAGCGGCGATCTGGAAGGCGCCCGCGCCCGCGACGAGCGAGCCATCATTGATGGTGTTTGCAACGGCGCGCAGGCCGTCGCGCACGGCGTCGGTGATCTGGTTGATCTGGTGCTGGTTGGGGCCGCGAACGAGGATGCAGACCGACTTGGGCTCCTTGACCTCCTCAACAAATGTGTATTTTTCCTCGCCAATCATTTGCTCATAGACGTGGCCGGCAAAGCCGAGGTGGGAGGGCTCCATGTGCTCGACCGAGTTTTGGGCCTCGCCGCCGGTGACGAGCTGCAGCCGCTCCATGTTGCGGCGCTTGGCGCGCCGGAGAGCCATGATACCGTTGCGTGCGAGCACGTCGAGGCTCTGGGGGTCGATACCCTTTTGGTTGATAACGACAAAGGCCGAACCGTCCTGGCAGACCTTGTTCTTGAGCTCGACGATCTTTTCCAGCTTTGAGTCGACGAATTTGCGCTCCGAGAGCACGAGCTTGTCTCTCTGCTCGGCGTTGGAGTAGTAGAAGCCCGAGTTGACCTCGGTTTTCTCGTACTCGAGCGACACATTGAGGATCAAAATGTGTGCGTTGCGGACATCGCGGGGCATGTCGGGGTGGCGAGGGCCGTGGTCGAGCACGAGGCCCTTGATGAGCTTTGTCTCGGTGGCAGCCTGGTGCTGCATTTTTTGGATCTCGACCATGTGCAAGTCGAGGGCGTCCTCGCGCTTGACGCTGAGCACGGCGTCCACCACAATAGGCGCGAGGATGTCTGTGAGGGCTGGGCGGACCTTGGTGGCGACGCTGGTGCGGGCCACCTGCAGGAGGAGGTCGCGGGTGGCGGTGACAGGGGTCTTGAACTCGTCGAGGAACTTGAGGGTGAGCTCGCGCGCAACCTCAAAGCCGTCAGTCAGAACGCGAGGGTGCAGCCCCTCCTGGATGAAGCGGTTTGCCTCCTTGAGCAGGGCGCCGACCAGAAGCACTACGCTTGTGGTGCCGTCGCCGGTGACGTCGTCCTGGGCGCTGGCAACACGGGCAATCATGATAGCGGTGGGGTGCTGGATCTGCATCTCAGAGAGCAGCACTTTTCCGTCCTTTGTGAGCTTGATGTCGCCGGCTCCATTGACGAGCATTTTGATGGTTCCCTTGGGGCCGAGGTTGGAGGCGAGCACTCCCTGGAGGCCCTGCGCGGCGCTGATGTTTACGCTGAGCGCTTGCTGGCGCTTGATGCTCTCTGCCTTTGGGTTGACCAGCTGCAAAGACATTGATGACGGTGTGTCAGCTTGGGGGCCTATTTGAGATTTGAGCCAAAGGTGTGAGCCAAAAGCCAATTTTATAAATGAGAATTAAATAGAATGTTGCAGCTCCTGCTGTGTCTTGTACGCGTCGGCCCACTCGCTTTGGTCGAGGACCTCCAAGAACGGCCAGAATTCAACGCCCAGTCTTCCGAGCGAGTACGAGCAGTAGGTGAGCTGCAGCAGCACCCGCGGCCGATCCTGGGTGATGTCGGGCAGGTGGGCCGCCAGGACGCCCGTGAGGCCGCGCGTAGCCTGACGAACGAACCGGGCAGCCGCGGGCGAGTCCGTGGCGAGCAGGCCGAGGCTCGACAGGGCCATTGTGACGTTTTCGCGGTAGACGTCAATGTATTTGCGCAAATAGAGCGCCAGTCCGCTCGCCTTGAGCGGCGCCAGCAGATCCAACTGGCGCTGCATGTAGGCCAGCCGGCTGTCTGCCAGCAAGCCCTCAATCGCGCTTGGAGGCGCGCTCTTGAATGGCTCGAGCTTGCGCAGCGTTGACGTGGCCTTGTTTATTGCCTGTAACTTGGACGACTCAAACAGCTGTTTGACGAGGTGGTCGCGCATTTCAACCATCAGCTGGCCGATCTGCGCCGAGGTACGCTGTACAAAGCCTGACTTTGGGTACCTACTGGCGACCCTGTTCACAAACGCCCCAAGGTCCAAGGCGGCCGCGTACATTTCCGAGTCGATGCATGTCTTGATGAGTGCAGGGACGCTCGCAAGCTCCTGGATGTGGGCTAGGTTGCTGTACAATTGGATATCCTGGCTGAGGAGGTGCTCAATGAGGCTGCCGACCTGGGCGGGCTGGGGCGGCGCTTTCGCGGCGGCGGCACGAGCCTCTGAGCCTGCGTCGCTCATTGCTTGGCAGCATGCGGAAATCCCGTCGAGAGCTGCGCCCAGGCCTGCGAATTCGCGGCTGTGCTTTGTGCCTACCTTGGAGAGCGCCGAGGCCACCGACGCATTGCTGGCGGTGAGCTGGTCGAGCTCGGCGGCGACCAGGCTCGTGGGCAGCTTTTTGAGTCTATCTAGGTATTCCTGGTCAAACGGCCCTGGATATCTAGACTCGAGCAGGGCCTGCATAGGAGGGGAGCGTTTTGGGGGGGTATGGGGGTCTAAGCTCAAGAGGCCTGGGATGGTGGCCTCGCTGACAATAGCGCGCTGACTAGTACGGAATGAAGTGGTGAGATTGCGCTGGCACAAGGTGGGGGGAGAGCCCGCGTCCGCGCCTAGTGGTGTTATACACGGACGCCCGGATCGTCGTCGCGGCGACCCTCGGCGCCCCGTGCCACCCCAGAGCTTCGCGCCCCGCGCCCCGACCGACCTGGAGCGGATACTCGCCCAGGTTAGGGTTGAGCTGGGCCTTACGTCACCGACGCGTTTAGCTTCGACCTTCTAGGCTTTCAATCTTGGAATCATGTCTGGTGGTAAAGGAAAGTCGAGCGGCGGCAAGGGCAAGGGCGTGGGATCGCGCAAGCAGTTGTCACACAGCGCAAAGGCCGGGCTCCATTTCCCTGTCGGCCGTATCAGGCGTTTCCTCAAGCGGTTTGTACAAAACAAAGCCCGCGTCGGTGCCAAGGGCGCTATTTATCTCGCAGCGGTGCTCGAGTATCTAACGGCAGAAGTTCTCGAGCTTGCGGGTAACGCCGCAAAGGATTTGAGCGTGCGTCGCATCACGCCGCGCCACCTGCAGCTTGCGATCCGCGGCGACGAGGAGCTGGACCATCTCATTGAGGCGACCATTGCGCACGGTGGTGTGATTCCACAGGTATCAAAGGCCAGGCTGCTCAAGGTGGAGGCCTCCAAGCAGGGCAAGTAATGTAGTATAATAAACGTTGATTGTGAGGGTGGGGGGAGCTGCGGTGTACGGTGTGCGGTGTGTTGAAGCGCTCGTCGCGGTCGGTTCAAAGCGCACGCTCACTACTTTCACACGCTCCTCGACACGCTTACTTCTTCAGGCCAGCTAGAACTATCTATTATTTACCATAGTGGGAAATAGTGTTGGCAACAGGGTTGCCACCCTCGGCCCAGGTGAGCACAAGAGACAAACCAACAGTGTCAAGCAGAGACACAACGGCCTGGCTGGCAATCACATCAAGAGACTTCTTCTCAACAAAGAAGCCGGTGACCAGCTGGGGACCAGTGCCAATGGCAAACAAAAGAGTACCAATGATGCTGGCGCCCTTGAAGCTGGTGGTGCCGGTGAGCTTGAGCAGGGCAGCAACGGCGTACGACTGCAGAGAAGAGCTCACGGCAGAGGTTCCGTAGGCGGCGGCCGCAGAGGCAGCCTCCTGGCTTTTGGCAGTGGACTCGGCGTTGCTGCCAATCTGCTGGCTCTTCTCGTACAGAGACTTGAACACGGGGCGGGAGATGATGAACGAGTTCACGTGGCTGTAGACGGCACCAATGGCGACAGCAACGGGGGAGACGTGGGGGAAAGCTTCTCTAATGGCAAGGGACATGTTGACCAATGCGAGGCGCGGGCTGGCTTTTATAGCTGTGCTCATGCATGCAAGACGCAATGGCCTGCATGAACATCGCCCCGCAGCGTTGCTTGCTTTCCACGGGTTGCCCTTGGTAACCGAGCAAATAATTGCTGTAATTGAAACAACTGACCTTGAGCCTGTTTTATGACTCGGAGTTGCATCGCCGGGCTTGCACACGCGATGGCTGTGCTGCACCCTCCCCTCGTGATGCATATTGCTGTTTGCTAAATCACGTGGCGCCAGCGAGAGGCCGAGTATATAACAACATAAATACATGCTTGCTCGTGTGTGTTAGTTTTTAATTGATTTTTTGCTTGCTTTAGTTCTCGCATACGTAGCAATGGCCTGCTCGGCCTGTTTGGCTCGCGGCAGCCACATTCAAGTGTTTAACTTTTTATTCTACCTTTTCCTTGACCTGATGGCTCATCTCAAGCCGGTCTTGAATCATCTTTGCGTCGAGCAGCAGCTGGACGGCCTGCTGTAGCGCGTCAAACTTCTCACAAACTTTGGCCGTTGGCATCACCGGCCGGGGAGGAATGCCCAGCTCGGCCAGCACAGCGCGCGCCTTTTGCGCAATCGCAGGCCGCAGCACGGGCAACCGTGCGCTGCGGAACTGCACGCCAGCGGTGAGCTTCTCGCTGTAGGTGATGCCGTAGCTGGCTTCCTCCTTTGCGCTGAGCCGCTTTTGCAGAATCGACGTGGCAATTGCAGAACGCGCGACCCTGGCCTCTTTGGGCTTGCGGCTCTTTTCAGACAGCAGCTGCTGGTGAAGCTGCGCAAGGCCCTGTGATGTGTTGTACTGCTGAGTGCTTGCAGTGGCAGTAGGAGAGTCCAGAAAGCCAATAATTTCTTCGCGCTCGCGCAAAAACCGCTCGCCAAGCGCTTCGAGACGCCTACTCTCCAAGACAAGCGCCTCCTCCTCAGCGACCTCTGCCGAGGTGCGCGCCATCAAATGCTCGAGATGTGTCTTGCGCTGGATCTCCTTTTCCTTTGAGTAAACCATCTTTTGAATCTCTTCCAGGTCTGCCGGGCTGGGGTCACGCTTGAGCAGGGCCCGGCACACGTCATAGTACCGCTCCTTGATCTCCTCCACCGTGCGGTTGTGCTTGTACCGATCGTGTATAACAAACCACTTGAGGTTGTATTCTGCGCACAAGTCAAATAAATAGCGGGTTTCCTCTAGCGTCCACCCGTCGGCCTTGAATAGCTCATAGTCCTTGTCGGTCCACTCTGGGACGGGAACCTTGACGTTATAGCGAGCAAACCGGTATGGCTCGTCCTCGTCCACAGTGCCGCGCACCCAGTGGCTGAGCTTGAGCCCATCCGTGCGCGCCCCATTCGTAAACTCGGCACGCTTCCAGGGAACAACCTTCCGCCGCCACTCTGGGGTGTTGCGGAAGGGCTGAATTGGCTGCACAAGCACGGGTGGCGCGCCGCTGCCTATTAGATTGCCCAGCTCGCGCTGTCGGTTGGGCTGTGGCATGGGAATGACAAACTCTGCGCACTCGCACTGGAGGAGGACGAGGAGGACGAGGAGGGGGTGAATATAATAAATAACTAGAAAAACCTGCACTAAAACTGCCTCAAGTTAGGTCGAAAAACTCATTCTCAAACCCATCCATGCCGTTGTCCGCCCCGTTGAACCCGTTGAATTCCTGGGCCTCCTCCTTTTTGGGGGCCTCCTCGGCCTTGCCGCTGTCTATCTGCCCCTTGAGAGTTTGATACTTGTCGAGAAACTGGCTCGACTCTTGCATCCACGAGTTGAGCGACTGGGCGACATTGTAGAAAGCCGTGCGCGGGTCTTGAGCGTCGTCTAGACGCGTTACAGCCTGTAAAAAGTCTGGCAGCTTGCCTCGTAGCTGCCGCAATTGGTTGTGGAGTTCTTGCACTTCGGCCTGGGACATGTGTTAGGAGGGTGTGTGCAAGGGTCTTCAATCGGGGTGGTGGTGGAGAATCACTTGGGGGGATAATACATTCAGCACGCTGGTTAATATAACCAAAACTTGCCTAGACCGCTGTGATAGCCAGGTCAACAAGTGTATACTTGTGAATGTGGCCTAGGCAGTCCTAGATCGAGGAGAGCCCCGGTGAATGTAATAGTGCGCAGAGCTGGAGTCTATAATCGCATGTCTACTGAGGTTTGCTGACTGCCAAAAACTATTGTATCGCACGAGTTGTCTGCTAGGCACCTCTGCAGCCTTCAAAGACAGACCCAGGGGTTGAATGGCGTGCATATTGTAGTTGCTTTACCGAATTGAGAGATAGAGTTGCAAAGAGTTCATCGCAAGTCGCGTGCGTAGCAGCTAGAACTTGTTTCACGGTCTCGCATCAAAGATCTAGCGGATTCCCTCGGAATAGCCATAATGTTTTGAATCTTCGAGTTGGCGGGAAATGCCTCACCAGCGAAGCAGCTATGGGGGTTTCAAAAGCTGCTAGTGCTACGTAAGTGCTAAAAAGCCCAGGCTATTCCCTGAAAGGCCAAGATAACTAGTGTGTAGTATCAGATCAATTCGAGTACTATGCGAGTGAGAAAGTTGATGCAATTCGACCGCCAGTGTGGCATGATCATGTCTGAAATACACCCCGCCTCAGCTTTAGCTCTAACGTAGCACTCTCAATCAGGTGAGCATTACTTTTTTTTTTTTTTTTTTTGTTATTTTTTAGTTTAACCGCTTCTCAATGACGCGGGGTGTGTACTTGGGCCACGTCCGATTCTGCTCGGTGTTCTGGGTTGAGCTCATCCCAATGGGATCTGATTGTATCACTCGATGCCCTAAGGCGCTGTTGTGGGTAGGTGATGCGGCGCAAATGCGGTAGCCGTCCTCTGGCTCCCCAAAGTTTACGCTTCCAGGCCTGATGCCACCGCAAATGCTCGTGGCCGTACCAGCCACTCTATTGTGGCACCGTGCTGGCGCTGTGTCTGGGACTCCTGGATGATGTAGGGTCGTCGTGGCTGCCGTTTTTAGGAGCAGCCTCAAATTCTGGAAGTTAGCGGGTTCTCGCCGCGCTAGAGCGCATCAGGCTGGGCCTGGTACGCTTCCTCAGTAGTTGGTTGATAGTAGTAGGTCCCCTGACGGTGAGTGTAGCGCCCGAGGGCAGTCGTCACGATGGGCGGGGGGGGGGGGGGGGGGGGGGGGTCGAGGCGGAGCAGCAGGCTGCTCAGTCCTCTCGTGGGCTCACTCAGAGCTTGGGCAAAGACAAGCTCACTGCGAGGCCGCAGCGTTTTCGGCGTGACATGAGCATTACCCTCTACACGTCAAATTCTCAGCCTTAGTCATACATTAATAATGCGATCAAAAATCAAGATATTACAATTTCTCTGAAACTTTGAAAAAAAGCAGAAAATACAGTATTTTGTTCGTATTTTAAAACTTTTGCACTATGTAGACATAGAATACATTCAAAAATGTTGGATTTTCCTTCGCCTGCGGTCATATCATGATGACAAACACGATTTCCCGTCCGATCAATCATAGTTAAGCATCATAGAGCCTCATTCAGTATTACGGTGGGAGACCACGTGAGAACGGGAGGTACTGCAGGTTTCTTTTTGATGATTTTTTGAGAATAGCCTGTACGCGGTTGCGTCAAATGCAATTGCTCAAGAAACAGTAGCGTCAAGTGCAATTGCTCAAGAAACAGTAGCATCAACTACTTTTTGTGCTCGCTTGTGCTCGCTGTGCTCTCTCCAAGAAGCCAGGGTCATGCCTGAATCAGTCCCCCAGACCACTGGTGCACACAGCCGGAGGCTCCTTGCATCAACAAACACAACATTTAATCACCGCACGCGTGTATTTACATCAACTATTTAGGTTTCGCGACTCAAACATCTAATCCTTCTTCCACTTGCCCTGAGTATCATATGCGTTGTAAATAGCCTTGATGTATGGCCGTCCAGCGTTGTCCATACTAGCAATGACGCTCTCTAACTCTGTGGAGCTCAACACATCAAACATGGCAAAGGCCGCGTGCTGCATAGGCTGCTGCACCTGTGAGCTAAAGCCATACTGTACGGCCACCGTCACATAGTTCGCAATCAAAACACCAACTGTTTTGGCTACCTGGCGGCGAACGCGAGCGACACTAGAAGTCAGATTGTTTCGACCAGAATTTTCACGAACTGTGCGCTGAGGAGGATCACAGTACAATGACAAGACACGATCAAAACTCTCTGCGGCTTGTGAATTGCTGAGAAGTTCTGAGCTGCTCACCAACCAGGCAGGGAACTCGCTCAGCTTGTGACGTTGTTCGGAGTTGAGCTGTGAGCCACTGAGGCATTTGAGAAGACCGCTCAAGCCTCTAAGAATCAAGTGATTGCGACCCTTGAGACGGTGGCGCTGAAATAGCAGAGCAGAACCAAGGGCGAGTGTCATGCTCTGAAACAGTGCCATGGGGTTGCCAACAGTACCATCATAGTCGTGGGAGCAAACTCTGGCGATTAGCGCAACCATAGTTTCCAAGCTATACTGAGACGATGCCCATGCGTGGTCGCGCAAAACCTTGGCCATGAGCTCAAAGTACGTTGTGAGCTCATGCGCGTCCAAGTCCCTTAGGTTTGTAGCATTCTGTTGAGCGGCGTATGTGATAAATGGAACGAGCTGAGCATCGCCAAGCACGCCTGATGCCAAGATTGCCTCAATGATTTTGTAGCGGCGATTTGCCACTGCGTCCACCACGAGCGCATTGACGTCCTCAGCGTCGAGCTGCGAGACGAAATCTTGGTAATTTTGAGGCTGCGAGTAACCGCAATAAATGTAGACAGCTGTTACAGCCTCCCAGTCATGACTGCAGCGACACAACAGGCAAAACACGTCACTGGTGAGGCCCTCTTTATCGATCAAAGCTCCCAACTGCTTGGGGTCTAGTTCGACTGGCGTACGTGCGAGAGCCTTCAAAGAGGGCTTGAGGTCCTTTTGGGCATCCAGGTTGGCAATTAGAACTGAAGAGTCCAGGCCACATAAATGAGCCATACATGCATGTGTCCAGCTTTTGCTTGGCTTGAGCAGATCGCCCAGAGATTGCTTGTAGGCGGGGGATCTTGAGAGCTTCCCCACCACATCGAAAAACACCTCGCATTCTTCTTGGTCCACTGATTTTGCCAAGGCTATGAGCTCCTTGGGATCACACTCTTGCACAGAGTTGATTGGAATGGTGAGAATATGAGAGACAGCCTCGAGATCACGCTGCTTCCAGCTCAAGTCCAGCATTTTGAGCCGAAGGGACTTTGAAATGCCCTCCAGGGGAATTCGAATAAATGATGCGCTTGACCAGCCTGAGCTCAAGGCCTTTTCGATGAGTAGCGAACTCACTTTAGGGTGCTCAAACAAATATTCAATTGACAGCAAATGTTGAAAGTCTGTTTCCTTTAGAGCCTCAAACAAACCTTCGCAGCTCAGGCCTTCTAGCGTGGGGAAAAAGCGGCCAACGATCGCGCCAGTAGGCCCTTTATATTTTTTGATCAGTTTGTCACAATTGGACTGATTGTCATGCCCTTGTTCCAGAAGAACTAAAGAGCAACACAGGTCTCTTGCAGTGTCCCTGTCTTCAACCACCTGAGGCCACAGATTCAGAATTGGCAGACATATTTTGGGATCCTCCTTAGAGTAGAGTTCTCGTAACAAAGTTTGCACCTTCTCAGACTTGACAGCGCGATAACTCAAAAGCGTTAGCACCTTGTCCAGGTTTCCCACGGTGCTAAGCAGGTCGACCAGCTGGACCGCGGAAAGCTGATCCATGCCCTCTTTGAGGGCATCGAGGACCTGCAGGGAAAGCCAACCTTCAGACTTTTGGAAGTTTGCGGCCCAGAGCTTTACAAAGTTGTCAAACTGGCGCATTTGTATGGTGGACCGGATGAGGACCAGAGATAAATCCAGGTTGAAATCAGTATTCATTGCATTTACTAGCAATTCGCAAGAGGACGCGGCTTCTGAAGGGTCGCGCTCCAGAATGAACTTTACACAACTCCACAGCTTGAGCTTCACTTGCTCGGCCATGAGCTCTTTGAGGAGGGCTCTGTCAATCATGTTAAAGTCGACATGTGATAAGATCGTGAGGACTTGATAGGGATGCGCTTTTGCCAGGAGTGAGAGGCGCTCAGTCACTTGAGTTTTAGACGCAACGATAGCTGGCATTACTTTTGCAACGTCCTCATCGCGGCACTGAAAGTCTAGCGAGGCGACGCTAAAATAATCTAGCAAAAGCTCTGACGTATTCGCAGCACCTAAAAGTGCATCCAGAGTCTGCTTGCTGTGCTTGAATATCTTTTTGCGGTTCCCTACTTGTGCCTGGAGCACCTCAAGGATGTTGGATGGTTCGCCTTGGACATGAGACAGGTAGCCAATCAAAAGTAGCTCTGCTTGCGAATTGGATGCAATAGGAATCATTGTTGATTGAGTTATCGCAGCGATGGCCCGCTCAACTGCGTTAATGCTGTCCTTGTCGAGTTTCAGCTTGAATGTGTCTATGAGGATTTGCGCGAGCTTGAAGTTGCGTGAAAGGCGTGCTTGAGCATCTTTATCAAGACGCACCCAAAGCAAAGCTAGAAAATCCCATAGTTTTGAAGATTGGCGAGCAGACGGCTCTGTCGTCAAGGCAGACAACGCCCACTCAACGAGGATGAGCTCCTTTCTGGGCATATACAGGTTGGTTTCTCCGCTGTACACTTGAATTGCAGCATGTGTGCGGTCGGCTATAGGGGTAGCCTTGTCACGCAGGCCTTTTGTGAAATTTTGAAGCGACATGATGATGCAAGGATTTGGCAAGCATGTGAGGTTTGGAGTAGGCAAGACAGGATCCATCTCCTGAAAGAGCGGTGTATTTTATCAACTACATAGAATAATCTCACATGGGAGCACAGGCACGCCGAGTGAAGAGATTCCTTCATAACCCCTTACCCTGGAATTTTTATTTGGCATCATGTCGAGCACTGAAAAATCCAAGGAGGAGCTCGAGCTAGAACGAATTGTCTTTGGAGACCTTGATCTATTCAACAACGCACTACAGCCATCAGACGACGATGTCGATCTCGAGTCTGAAGAGGAGGAGCCGGTCGAGGACCTTTTCTTCATCGACACCGGGGCTGAAGACGAGGAGAACGTGTCTATGGAGTCTGAATCTGACTCTTCAGAGGATGAGCCAGTTTGGGTAGACAGCGACGACGAGAAAATGCGAGTTGAACTGGCCTCAAATCGTAGCAAAAAGCTCAGAACGTCTTTGGCGGAAAATAGCCTCAACGGCCGTGTGTACGAGAAAAGACTACGCAGCCACTTTCAAAAGCTCTACCCAGAGCCTGCCTGGGCTCAAAAGGTCGAGGATATGAGCGACGACGACACAGAGCAGGTGCTGGCAGCCAACCCTCTTGGTGAGCTGCTTGCGCAGTCCTCGAGCTACCTATCTACCAAATTGAAGAAGCTGCTGCCTACCACAAATCTGGATATTGCGCGCCTGCAAGATGTCAACAAGCAGCGCCGCTCTAAATCTGCCATCCAGTCTCTACAATTTAACTCGAAGCATCCGCTTGTCCTAACTGGCGGGTATGACCGAACTCTGCGCATCTACCACGCCGACGGTAAGGTTAACCCAGTGGCTACGAGCCTGCATATTCGTGATTCGCCTTTTCAGACCGCATTATTCCACCCCGACGGCAACCGCGTCTTTGCCGGTGGCCGACGCAAGTACATGTACATTTGGGACCTTGAGAGCGGCGCAGTGGACAAAATTACGCGCTTGTATGGTCACCAGAATACCCAAAACACAATGGAAAAGTTCATTCTCAGCCCAGATGGACAGTTTATGGGTCTGGTGGGCAACAATGGCTGGCTCAATGTGCTAAGTGCTGCCGGCGGCCAATGGATCACCGGCGCGAAGATCGAGGGATCTATTGCGGACGCAGTGTGGAACAAAGACAACTCGGTTTCCATCGTGTCCACTGCTGGTGAGATGTTTGAATGGGACTCCACAGCGCGCAAGTTTAGCCGTAGGTGGAGAGATGAAGCGGGTGTGGGCGTCACTTGCCTTGCGCAGAATGATAGGTGGACAGCGGTTGGCGCAAACAATGGTATTGTCAATATCTACGATCGCCAATCGCCTCAGTTTAGCTCGTCGGACGAGATCAAGGCTATGGAGCCCAATCATGTTATTGATAACCTCGTAACGACTGTGTCGAGCTTGGAGTTCAACCATGACAGCCAAATCCTTGCCATTGCATCGCGGGCTCAGCGCGACGCCCTCAAAATGGTTCACGTGCCGTCATTTTCCGTGTTTGCAAATTGGCCCACTGCCACTACTCCGCTGGGCCGTGTCACGAGCGTGGCGTTTAGCCCAACCAGCGCAATGTTTGCTACCGGCAACGAAGCCGGCAGCGCCAGGCTGTGGGGCCTCAATAATTTCTAGTTGTTTACACCTAAAATCGCATCTACCTCGCCTCCACACTCGACCCTTGCCCTGATCAAATCGGGACGAATAGACGAAAATCTAGTGGCTGAATGAGGTAGCCAGAGTGAGGGCGGGCGGCGGAATAAAATGAATTTTCTGCGAAAAATGGAGAAAAAAATTAGAGGCTTGGCGTTAGCTGCGGCTCGGTTAAATAGCCCGCTTTTTATTCTAGATAAAAACTCTGTGCAATTTGCTGGGGACAACTATCCGGTTCGTGGGGGGCGCAAATGCAACCTTTCCTGCATCGATAATTCTGCTGCAATCTATCTATGCCATTCATTACGCCGCTTGTGGCTCCTGCGTGAGAGTATGGGCACCCGCATGAGGGATTATGCTAGCTGCAGAGTCACCTGCATCTCATTTAAACAATGAAAATGCAGTATACGCCGCATAAGGCTAGGGACACAAAATGTTTTAGCAGAAAGAGTCTATTTTTGATACATCCATGCCAAACATCATAAGGCTGGTGCGCTGTGGTACCTTTAGGGCACCCAACTAATGACTGTCGCCGGTGACGTCCACCCTCAGTGTTGCATACCCATGCATTCTCATGCATATGTCTATGAGCATGTACAATTTTGAGGTTTGGGGGTAGCCACATCCATGTGAGAGATCATTCGATAGACATGCCCCACCCCCAAGTGGGCTCGCATGCAGCTAATTAACTGCGCGGCAGCCAGGCGGCGGCCCACGAGCAGGTGGAGCCGCATGAGGTTCGCCGCACCAATACTCTCATCAAACCCGGCTAGGACCTGCCCAGTTGCAAGACGCTTGGTGGCCAAAAATAGCCGGGAAAATAAATCCAGTGCCTTGCATGAGCGTCCCACGTGACTTCTCATGCATGGAAATAGTGTAATCATCATATAAGAATAATCCACAGGCCCCGTTTGCAGATTACCACCGAAATGCTGCCCGTGTTATTGCTGGCTTCGTGCCTTCCCGGGGCATCGGCATTTCTGTCCTTCTCTGGTTATGGATACATGAGTGAATGCACAAACATCGCCATGACCTACCAGTGGGCCAACACTGGAGATTGCACAGACTACCTCAGTCCCGATAGAGCCAAGTGTCTGCTACGGGATCAAAATTTCATCTCATCTGTGAGTGGCTGTGCCCGCGAGATGGCTGCGCTAGCTGGCGCTTCCTCTGAGAAGCTCTATGACGATGTAAAGACCTTCGCCACCGATATGCACTGGCTGAACCACGGCATCTCGCGCAGCTGGGTTCTCGGCCAGTTTGGCCAGAGCGGTGACTATACATCCTGGCCCACCGCCGAGTGGACTGGGCCCACTGACCACTTGGATGCCTCTGTTGCCGATATGGTGGCCGAGTATGTCTCCCAGCCTTCGCAGTTCCCCCAGGAGCGCATCAGCGTGGCATTGCCCGATGCCAACATGCTCAGCAACCACGACGTTCTCGCGCGCAACATGGGTTCCGGCCTGCTCGCATACTGGGGTCTGATCTTTGCCATCCGTGCCGTCGTCATGTTCTGCTACCGTTTCGTGCCGGGCGTGGTCAAGTCTGGAGATTTGAAGATTACTCGCTTGTTGCGCAAGTACATCATCTTGCCCCCTCTTTTGCATTTCCACCACGCCTCCCCCTACCGTCTCGGACGCTACTTTACATTTCAGCTCCCCACGCGTGTGACCTCCCTGACAGTGGTTGGTTTCGTGGCTGTCAACTATGTGCTCATGTTTGTTAACGTCCCCTCCGGAGCCACCATGGTCATGGATGGCGTCCTCAGAAATGGCTACAACCACCACTTGAGCGCCCGCGCAGCTCAGCTCGTTCTGTACAAGCTGCCGATCATTTTCCTCTTCTCTGGTAGAAACAACTTTTTGCTTCTCATCACTGGTTGGTCTATGAACGAGTTTTCCATTTTCCACAAGTGGGTCGGCCGTGTTACGTTTGTCGATACCATCATCCACGGTGCTGCAGCCACAAACTGGGCCATCCAGCTGGACCTCTACTCCTCTCTGAGTGTGTACGATACCCAGTTCCGCTGGGGGTTTGCGTGCATTGCCCTGCTCACCACCATTTTCCTCCAGTCAATTCACTGGCTGCGTCGTTTGAACTATGAGCTGTTCAAGTACCTGCACATGGCCCTGTCCATTGTGTTTTTGATTGTGACCTGGCAGCACATTGTGTACTCGTTCTACGGCCGCCCATACATGTACGCGTGCTGGGCGATTTGGATCTTTGACCACGTTATGCGCTGGACCCGTATTCTCATCTCTGGCTTTGCCCGCGCAAGCTTTGTGTACCACGGTGGTGTCCTCGAGATCACCATCGAGCACAGCAAGTGGTGGCAGCCCAGAGGTGGTAACCATGCCTTCATCCACGTTCTTGCCCCCAACAAGTTCTGGCAGTCGCACCCCTTCTCGCTCATGCGCGCCATCAAGACCGGCGAAGAGAACAAGCTCAAGGTCATTGCTCGTGCCAAAGATGGTATCACCCGCGACTGGGTCGAGCGCTGCATCAAGAACGGTGGCTCCTTTGACTGCCACGTCCTGGTCGATGGTCCGTACGGATCGCGTCGTAACTTCAAGTTCTTTGAGGAACTTGTATTTATTGCTGGTGGTATCGGTATCTCGTCTCCCTATGCATACCTCCAAAACAAGGTTCGTCGTGATGCCCACCAGTCCATTTCGCTCTACTGGGGTATTCCCAATGAGGAGCCTCTGACCTGGTTCTCGCATGAGCTCGAGTATTTGGCCAACTCAGGCAAGTTCTCCATTCACATCTTTGTTGGTTTGGACCCAGGAGATACCGCCTCGGTTAGCGCTCCGCAGGCGGACCAGTTTTTGAATCAGTTCAACAGCGACTCCTCGCTCGAGGGCAACCAAGAAAAGGACCCGTTCAAAACCTCATTGCAAGGCAACGTGCACTTTTACTCACATCAGATGGACGTCCCCGCGGTTATTGCCGATCACATTCTCAACTCCGCGGGCCCCACCGCGTTCTTGACATGCGGCCCCGCAGACATGAACGATACTGCCCGCCAGGCGTTTGTCCAAAATTTCGAAAAGTCGCGCTACCTGTGCGAGCACTTTGAGGAGCACTTCTCTTGGTGATTTGTTTAATTTAAGTTAAGTTTTAATGTAAAGCTATTTGCTACAATAAAAAGAAGCCCTTGCCGCTCTTGACGACCCTGCCCCAATGTTTGAAAAGCCCTCCAAACACGCGCGCTCCCGGTCCAGTATCCTCATGTCCAAGCCGCTGATCCCAAGCGGCGTTAGCTACAGCTATGGCACCAATGCGGATGTGCAGCTGTCATCGCAGCCTCAAAACAAGCGAGAATCCTTTTAGTTGCAGGCGTTTCTCTGTTTGGAGGTGTCGCCCAGCCACCCCTGGGGAGGTACGATTATCTACCTAGTTTAGCCATCGCCACAATAAATACACTAGTGAATACAGAGCAAAGCAGTAAGGTCTAATCATTTTGGATGTTTGAGGGCTTGTGCAGGGTCCGAGGGCAAGCCTTGGGACCGCCTGCATTGTGGGCCCAGCCACTCGCATGCATGCTGCATGAATACATAAAGCCGCTCTGGGCCGATCGAGGACCCTCAAACAACTACCCACACTCCTTTTTCTTCACGCTCTTTAATGATTCACTCAATGTTGCTCGCTCTCTTGACTGGAGTCGCTGCCTTTGATGCCTCTGGCAACGACAATGTTGTTGTCTACTGGGGTCAAAATTCCGCTGGCGGTTCAAACACACAACAAAGACTCTCGTACTACTGCGAGCAAGAGTCTACTGATATTGTCGTGCTATCGTTTCTCGATATTTTCTTCTCCACTGGCGGCCTCCCTGTGGTGAATTTTGCCAACGCCTGCGAGGGCACCTACTTCCCAGGCACCCAGCTTCTCCAGTGTGATACCATTGCTGCCGATATCGCCACATGCCAGGCCGCGGGCAAAAAGGTGCTCCTCTCTCTCGGTGGCGCCGCTGGTTCCTACGGGTTTAATTCTGCCAGCCAGGCCGAGACCTTTGCTGATACCTTGTGGGATCTTTTTGGCAATGGAAGCAGTGGAACGCGCCCCTTTGGAACTTCTGTTGTTGATGGTTTTGACCTCGACATTGAGGGCGGCGGTGCCAGCTTCTACTCCGACTTTGTTACCCAGATGCGCGCACACTATGCTGATGATCCCTCTCGAAGCTACTACATCAGTGCTGCCCCCCAGTGCCCCATTCCTGATGCCTATGTCGGCGACGCCATTGCCAATTCCGAGATTGACTTTTTGTTTGTTCAGTTCTACAACAACTACTGCGGAATTCAAAACTCGGGTAACTCCAACTTCAATTTTGATGCCTGGGACACTCTGGCCAAGACCACTTCGAAAAACACAAACGCAAAGGTGTACCTGGGTGTGCCCGCCTCTGCCTCCGCCGCGGGCTCGGGCTACAAGCCTGCTTCTGAGATCACTGAGTTGGCAGCCAGACTTCAAGCTACCTACTCTTCTTTTGGCGGTGTGATGATGTGGGATGCATCTCAGGCTTGGGCCAACAATGATTTTGCTGGCGCTGTGAAGAGCGGCCTTTTGAATGGTGCTTCCAGTCCTGTATCGAGCGCAGTGAGCTCGTCCAGCGCTGTTCTGAGTTCAAGCTCGAGCTCCGTCGCCGTTAGCACCAGTTCTTCAAGCCCAAGCCCCATTGCTAGCACCAGTTCTGCCAGCTCGAGCTCTGCTCCCAGCTCCATTGTCACCAGCTCCAGCGCGGTCCTCTCCAGTTCCAGCTCCAGCTCCAGCTCCAGCTCCAGCTCTAGCTCCAGCTCCAGCTCCAGCTCTAGCTCCAGCTCCAGCTCCAGCTCCAGCTCCAGCTCCAGCTCTAGCTCCAGCTCTAACATTGCAAAGCTGACCTCCACCCCTGTCTCTTCCAGTTCTGCTTCTCTTACCATCGATCCTGTGTTCAGCTCTACCAGTGCAAGCTCCCAGTCCATATCCAGCTTTCCCAGCTCTTCTCTGAGCTCTCCAGCTGTGTCCAGTGCTAGCTCGGCAGATACCTCGAGCTCAACCGTGAGTTCTGTGGCTTCTACCACGAGCTCCACAGTGAGATCTTCCTCGGTTAGTTCTAGCAGCAATGGTGCTTCTGCTTCATTCTCACAGATCCCTGGTCAGAATCTCAATCAAAACAAGACTCTTGAGCCCGGGACCACTTCCACCAGCTCCATTGTTTCATCGACGAGCTCCAGTGAGGCAGTATCCGCCTCCAGCGAGACCATGACCTCCAGCAAAGCGGTATCCACCTCCAGCGAGACCGTGCCCACATCTAGCAAGGCCTCCACCAACTTCAGCTCGTCTTCTGTCTTTACGGCTGCTGCTACTGCGTCAACCCTGCCTGCCCCTTTTGCTAATACCACTTCTTTGAACAGTAGCTCTGTGAGCATTTTGTCGAGCACCTTGAGCAGCTCTGTGAGTCCCAGTTCTTCGGTAGCTACCACCAGCTCTCAGCTCAGCAGTGAGACCATCAGCACCGCGAGCCCTGAGCCCAAGTCCTCGATTGTCTCATCCGAGACCAGTGCCTCTTCAAGCTCCAGTTCTGCTTCTGCTAGTTCCAGTTCTGCTAGTTCCAGTCCTGTTGCCTCCAGCTCTGCTAGCTCCAGTTCTGCTAGTTCCAGTCCTGTTGCCTCCAGCTCTGCTAGTCCCAGCCCTGTCAGCTCCAGATCCACAAGCTCCAATTCTGCTAGCTCCAGTTCTGCTAGCTTTAGCCCCGCTCCTGCTAGCTTCAGCACCAGCTCTAGCACCGAGTCACCCGCTGCAGCTACCACACCTGCAGAGGCTACCCCTGACGCAACCTCTGCGATTACCTTGCCAGACTCCAACCCAAGTGCAACCTTTGTCCCCAGTCTCATCACCAGCCAGGAGGTCTTCACTACCACCGTGACCGTCACCGACAGTTCCAGCAACACTGCTGTGGTTGTATCAACAGTGACTGTTGGTCCCGTCCCGAGTGCCAGCGCCTTGAGCACCAGCCGCACCACCTCCCCCGAGAGCTCTGCGGCAAGCACCCCCAATGCCAGCTCCAGCTCTGCACCTAGCGCCAGCGCCAGCTCTGCGCCTAGTGGCCCTAAGCAGGGCGAATACTGCGAGACCAACGGTGCGCTCAAGTGCAGCGGCGATGCGTACGCCCAATGCGCCAACAACGTCTGGGTCGTCAGGGACTGCGCACCCGGCACCGTGTGCATCGAGAGCGGCGACTCGCTCTACTGCGGATGGCCGTACGACCGCGCCCTTACTATTTAATTTCGTATAATATCTACTGCACATTGACGCTGCCGTCCTTCTCGACCGCCTCGACGTGGGGCAGCGAGTCGAGGGCCGACACCTTGTCGTCCGGAACAGTGCCGGTGAAGCCCTTGAAGAGGGTGTGGTTGTGGGTCACCTTGCCGCCGTGCGACTCGAACTTGCTAATTGCGTCCTTGACATTGTCCTCGGTGGCTTGCTCACTCAGGCGTACAATGTAGCTGGGCATGCAGGCATCAGCAGCTTGGGAGCAATATTTATACTTTATCGATAGCGGATTACGCAATTGCCATGGAAACGGCGCCAGGAAAGGAGCCAGGAAAGGGGCCAGGAAAGGGGCCAAAAATGGCAGTGCCTTAATCCTCGGGAATGGTTGCGCCGTCCTTGAACGCAGTGTAGCGGTTGGCGCGCTTCATCTTGCGAATGAACCAGCCCTCGGACGAGTCCAGATCGTCGTTGAAATTGCCGGCCTCGTCCCGCTCCAGGGGGTCGCACGGCGCGTCGCTGCGGTATGCGCGAATGCGGTCCACAAGATGCCCCGTGACCCACCCTTCCTGCTTGTTCCACTGGTTGGCGGCCTCGCCGAGCACGATCCCCGTGAGCGAGAGGCGGCACTCGGCGGGGTCGCCGCGGTAGCTCCAGCCCGTGCATGTGGGGTTGTCAATGCACACGTCGCGGCAGTTGTCCTCGCTCCCGGCGGGCGAGATCTCCTCGTCCCTCGCCTCGACCCAGAACTTCTCCTCGCGGTCGGTGTGCTTCTTGATGTGCTCGCCGTTGAGCACCCAGTTCGGGCGCCGGTCAATCACATAGGGCAGCACAAAGTCGCGGTAGATGTCGTCGTAGGTGATGAACCGCTCGGCGTCCCACATGCGCTCGTACTCCCATAGCAGCTCAATGTCGTGCATGCTCACATGGTGCCACGACACAATCGGGTTGCACATTTGGTTGCTGACGGTGATGAGCGAACTCAGCTTCTCGCCCTGGAACGGCTCTCCAAACCAGCGCCGGCTCTCGTCGCCGAGCCGCGGGTTCATGTAGAGATCGACGTCGAGCTCCTTCTTGATCATAATGCCCAGCATCGCGTCGCCGCAGCAGTACTTCATCGTCTCGGCCGCCCAATAGGCCAAAAAGTTCTTGATCCCGCCGTTCTTGGCCTTGGGGCCAAACAGCGCCTCGGCAATGGCCCGCGATGCAACAATCACAGACCCGCCGTGGGCAAAGTGCAGGAACCCAATATCTGTTTGCAGCCCCGCAGTGGCACCGGTGTAGATCATTTCTTTGGGGTCCATGGTGTCGAGCCACTTGGCCAGGTTGTCGTAAAACACATACGAGTCATCGTCCATCCACACATACCAGTCGCAGTTGGGGTTCTTGGCGTAGGCGTCCGCAAGCATGGGAATGTTTTTGTACTTGTCCACGTCCCAGCCGCCGGTGGCCTTGAGCTTGTGCGGCGGCCAGTTCCAGTGCTCGTCATGCATCTGCATGTGGGCCTTGTAACGCTTGAACTCAGGCTTATCCATCACAACGGGGGGCAGGTCTTTGAGGATATTGATGACCTCGTGGCCAAACATCGACCCGGGGGTATCGCTGTAGATGGCAAAGTTGTTGGTACGCGTCAGCGTCGTCATGAAGTGGATGGGCATCCGCGCCCACTGCGTCTCGGCGCCAGTCTTGAGCATAATAAATATATTCTCAGCTCCGTGGCGGAACTCGCCAGGGATAACCTGCCGCAGGTACTCGCTGTCGCTGGCGTACTCGCTGCGCTGGGGCACGTGCGGGCGGGGGAGACGCAGCGAGTTGCCCTCTTTTCTGGGATCGCCCAGCTCGCCGCGCCAAAAGTCGGCCGACTCCATGCGGACGCGGTCGGACGAGCTCAGCAGAGAGCCCTTTTTGAGTTTTTGCTTGTCGGTCCACTCGAGCGCGGGCCGCTTGGCGCTGTGCAGAGCCTCGAGGTCCTTACTCGTCCACAGGTACGACTCAAAGTTGGAGCTGGGAGGCGCCGCCGCAGGGTGCTCAGCCGCCGACGATGACGACGCGTCTTGAGGCTCGTGGCCCCACTCCTCATCAGGACGCCCGTGTGCGTGCTCGTGGGGAGGAGCTTTATTATCGCCGGGGGGCGGCGCAGCTGGGAAGTCTTGCCCCTGTCCTTCGGGAGGCGGAGGCGGCCTTTGATATCCACCGCCGGGGCCTTTTGGATTGGAGAACCCTATCGACCAGTCGCTGTGGTACCCATACACTAGCGTCGATAATACAACCGCTAGCAGCAGTGCAGGCAACACAATACGGCGCAGATTTCGCGTCGCCACCATCACAGGTTAAAGAAAGAGATTCGTCACGTTGGGACCCTTTGGCGCAGGGGTGATACGATAGCATGCTGAGTAAATGCATTTCACTGCGCGTTAGACACTTGGCGTGCATCAAGGGAGAACCCCCGGCGGTCCGTCAGTCTGAAATGTTCAAGTGTCCAGAAAAGTACAATCCTTGATCTTCGAAGCTGACCGTCGAGGGGGACCTCCAAGGCGGACCTACAGCCGCCTTGCACTCGATTGCTCGGCAAAGCATGTTTCACCCTTTTTTCTCTCGCTAAATTCCCCCCCTTTTTTGGGAAAAAAAAGCTGTTTCACTCAAAGCCTGTCCGCGCACCGCCTGCTGACCAAGAATGTCCAAGAAAACCTCAAGCATAAACCACTTTGTGAAACTCATTGTTGGCGCAGGGCAAGCGTCCCCACAACCCCCAGTAGGCCCCGCATTGGGCTCAAAGGGTGTCAAGGCCATCGACTTTTGCAAAGACTTCAATGCCCGTACCGCACACTACATCCCGGGAACACCAGTCCCTGCCAAAATCGTCGTCCGTCCTGACCGCACATTTACATACGAGCTGCGCAGTCCGCCAACCACCTGGCTGCTCAAGCAGGCTGCGGGCGTTGAGAAGGGCGCCGCCGACGCCAAGGTACCAGTGGGCGAGATTTCGCTCAAGCACGTCTACGAGATCGCCAAAATCAAGCAAATGGACGATGTGCACAAGTCAAAGGCCCTCGAAAGCATCGTGAAGCAGATTCTGGGCGTCGCAAAGTCAGTCGGAATCACCGTTGTGCATTAGGAGAAACCCCAACCTGTATATAAAATTATTCGAGCGCTGCCTCTGCTACACCAGCAACAAAATCTCCTATGAGTGGGACCTTGGCCAGAACTCGGCCAATATGCCTCCAGACTTGCACAAACGATCTCAAATACGGGTCGTCTGCAAGCGAGAACCCCGCTACTGGGATCCCGAGTAGCGGCCCCAAGGGTTGGCGCAGCACATAAAAGACACCTACAACACCAGCACAACCATTGAATACATACTCCACGTAGACCTCCAGCAGACTGTGCCACCGGGGGCGCGCCATGCCTGCTACAATAGCGCCAAAACTGGATAAAACCGCAGGCATGAGAAAGCTGGTCCAAAGCAGGCTCGTCCAATTTTGCGCATCTGGAGCTACGTGAAGGGAGCACAGTAGGGCAAGCCATGCGCTGCAAAATGGCAGCAATCGTTGAGCGATCAGCGCCCTCTTTGAACCATCACCCAAAACCTTCACTGCAATTGCGAAAACTTGAAACAAAGCTAGTACCGCAATGACCAGCCAGGGAAGCCTTTTTTGAGTCCAAAGAATCAAAACGCCAGCTGTCCCAAGTATCAGGATAAGGGCAGCCACCAAAATGCCCAACATAGCTACAGAGTCAAAACTCTTGAGGACTAGACTGAGGCACAGGGGCACAGTCTGCATCACTGCTGATGTGGTGGCATTGAGGTCTACCTCTTGTCCTCCCAGCGACACGTAAAATTGAAATTGAGCCGGTCGGCCTACTAGACCCAGGGCGGTTGATAGTATAGCAATTGACTCTATTGAGACTCTATTGTCGACAATTGCAGCCACCAAGTACAGAATGTTCCACGCGCCTCCAAATACTGAACCAATGCACACCAGGCAGCTAAACAGTATAGGAAAGAGAACCGGCTCACCGGTATCTTCTGCATCTTGAAATAGAGACTTGCGGCGATGGAAGATCCCTGCAGAAACGCTGAGCAGAATTGCAACCTCAATCACGATAGCAATCAGCCAAATCATCTCATGCAGGACGTGGAGCTCGATCTCTTCGAAATTTTATTTGTAATCGGGGGATAGCGACCCCAGGGTCTCAGAGTGGCTCAACGAAGTATCATGCCATTATTTTAAATCTCTTGAGGAGGCATAATTTTCTCGCCTCGCCTTTGAGGCCTTGACAAAGACGGTCTTGATTAAGGGCAATTATAGCCCTGAAGAAATGATAAACCCGATTCAAACAGCTTGCATCCAGCCCTGATGATTTCGATCAGTAATGGCTAAAGGCAGCCATTAGCATGCCTAGTATAGTCACACATTCAATGCTCTTGAGGCTGAGGCACAGGGGCACTGTGTGCATCACTGCTGATATGGTCAGATTGAGGTCTGTCTACCTTCTCGTAAAATTGAAATTCGGCCGATCGACTTGCCAGATTTAGCACGGTTGACGTGGGAGCAATTGAGTGCTGCCATGAATTCGAGTACCGAACATCGTCACCTGGCTCAGCGAGAGGGAGTGAAGGGCCATGCAAGCTCAGCAAGTGTGTATTGGTTTTAATGATTTGAGACTTGAAAGAGCTAACAAGCAGTTGATCAGATACGCCCAGCGCAAATTCACTTTGGGGGCGGGGCTCAAAAGGCTAGAGAGGCGGCCCGAAATCAATGAGGGCATTCCTGAGTAGGTTCAAGAACCCTAACAGCCGGTCTATAGCGATTATGGCCTCGCATTCTACGCGCCTGATCTGCCGAGCGTGACCTTGCGAGTCGTTCCCTTTTTTGTGGAGCGCCATGAGAAGCTCGCCCGCACATAAAGCCAAGCTCAAGCAGCCTCAGGCCAAGATTAAAGTGCTCAATAGTCAGCAGCGCAAACTGCTCAAGATTCTGCGGGTGTGCTTTCTTTCTTTTTGGGAGGCCCCCGGCCAGTGCTCCAGAAACCAGCTCCGCATTCTAATATATCGCTGTACTTTGCGAGTTGCATAGCGAATCAAAGATGGATCTGTTTGTAAACACTCCAGGACAAAGTTCTTGTCACGTTGAAACGTGAACATCACCCGCAGAAGGCTAGGATCCAAGGAAAAAGCTGTTCGAGCAATGTCTCTTCTAAACTGGAGTCTTGGTGTCGCACATAAGTAGCCAAGCTGTGCGTTGTGCTCCATTAGTTTGTGCACATAACAATCATTATCTAGCACCTCCTCAGCGATAATCATAAGCCTGACGTTTCCAATAATGCATTCACAAATGAGCCACGCCGGCATAAATTTGAAAAATTCTCGAATCATAGTCGGGTACTCGTTTAAAAATAGCCTCACTTGGGTTGGGAAACGAAGCACTAGCTTGGAAACAATTTTTGGGTCACTGCGCCAACTATAAATCGCCATTGGGTTACGCCAGACTGCTTCCTCAATAAATTCTGCGTCTCTTTGGCATTCATACTTCCAGTCACGTTTCCAACTACGAAATCCCAGGGGTGCCCTCACAAGCAGCTCCATAATAATAGCGCGGTCGTTCATAAATTTCCGCGCGACATGAAGTCGCCCATCATGTGAGGGCAGATGAGCAATTAGGCTCAAAACAATACGCCGGTCTCTCAGTAAAGGCTCCAGCTCGCTTGGCCATATCCTCCATATACAGTGATGCGGGTGCGTGATCCACAGCTCCCACACTGTGACGTGTATCTGCGCAAAAAATCCACGTGGAGGCGCAGAATTTTCGAGATGTATTGACGCCTCTGAGAGCCTACCTATGCAGTTCATTTGGTCGTACAGCTCAGCGCTATACATCCAGCACGGCGGAGCAGAGAGCATGTGCCACGCTCTATGTTCCGTAGATAAGCTGCACAACCAGTTGTAGTAATGGGCCGCTACACCCACTAGCTTATAGTCTTCATACCTGTACTCTGTGCGCCGGCCTCTCACATCGTGCACATCAAACTTGGCCCAGGCATAGTCACTGAGGAAGAATCTCCGAGTGACTCTGTTGATTTGGGCTAGCTTGATGTAGTATCCCATTCGCGTGTCCTCCAAATGCTCAAGGATACACCCCAATGCAGGAGTAGGAAGCATAAATGATGGATGAGAGTTTTAGAGTTTTAAGAGTGAACTTTATTTGAGAAACGAAGCTTTGGACACATAATTCGTAGAATGGTTGATAGAAACCTCATTTTGCACCGGCATGTATGCCAAGTTTACAACTAAAGTCGCAATGAAGGCTTCTGCATCGCCTCGTTCCGCAAGAAGAGCCTTTGTCCTTTCACTAGCATAACGTGGCTCCCTGCGCCATCGCATGGCATGAGTTCACCGGTCAACTCGTGCCACCAACTCCGACTCCAGCTGCTGGCCAACTATGCGCGCGTTCTGGCCACGGTTTCTCCACAATATGTGTAGGTGCGGAGCCCCTCGTTGCTTTTAGCAATAGATATCCGGTAAATTTATCAGCAGCACATTTTATAGAGCCTAAATATGACATTGTGTGCGCTGATCACTAGCGGCCTGGCGTCGACTGGAATCGGTCAATGCTGGGTGCAGTGAGAAAGGACCTGCGCGTGCATCGCATGTAATTGCACATTCGGGAGCGATGTGTGCGCGTGTTGTATGGGCATATATGGGTGCATCCGGTGCGCCGTGCGGCCCCTGGCCAACGCCCATCTGGCCGCTCATTACGCCGCGTCGCACGGGGCTCCACGGCGATTAAGGCCACCCACTGGCATTGTGCATGATCTTCATGTCTTTACGCCCACTGATGTTTTGAGTCGGTCACCTTAGCACCATAGACGACGGGCGACTCTATTGAGATTCTATGGTCGACAATCGCAGTCCCCAAGTTGAACGTTCCGCGCAACTCTAAATACTGAGCCTATGCAGACCAGGCGGCTAAACGGTGTAGGAAAGAGAACGGGCTCACCAGTATCTTCTACATCTTACAGTGTAACGGAGTAGTGTGTTGGTAGGGCCGAGAGCTAGTGGGAGGGCCGGTCTCGACAGTGATGCTTGGGCGTCGACTAAGGATAATCAACGATAACGAACAGAAGCGGGCCAGGACAAGATGGGTCCTGAATTACTACCGAAGCAAGGTTCATGTATACGGCGACGGATGATCCTTGCAGAAATGAAGAGCAGAATTGCAAGCCCAATCACAATAACAATCAACTAATACATCTCATGCAGGACGTGAAGCTCGATGTCTTGAAATTTTATTTGTAATCGGACTTTTTCATGTCGGTCAATGTGGAAAAGATTCTGTCGGATGCCGCAGAGTATGATGGTATTGCGTTAGCTCTCGAGAAAGTGCCGCACGAATATGACGAGCTCAATGAGTTTTGCAGCAGTATGACCCAAATTTTTGGTACTCTCGCAAAGACTGAAAAATTCCAGAATAGTGACCCCAGGGTCTCAAAGTGGCTCTACGACCAATTTCAAGAGTACTATACCATTCTTTTGAATCTCCTGCAGAGCGATGAAGTCTCTCGCCTTGCCTTTGAGGCGTTGATGAAGACGGTCCTGATCCAGGGCAAGTATCTCAAGCACAACCCTGAAGAATTGATCAATCTGATCGTATCCCAACAGCTCGCATCTAGCTCTGATGATCTCGATCAGTGTTGGCTACCTCTTATCAGCAAGTACGATGATTTACGATTCTATCTGTTTAGAGCACTTGGTTCCACTGTTCCAGAGGTCAGTCCAAATGTTGCCAAGTCAAAGATCTTTGACTTATTTGAGCAGTTTGACAACTACCCTCAGTCAGAATGGGCCCTCAATAAGTGGTACTGTGGCGCTCCCAAGAACACAAAGTCGAGTCTCAAGCAAGGCAAAGGTAATTTGCTTAGCCTTGATAGCCACAAGCGAAGCGCGCAAAAGGCATGGCTTGCCTTTCTCAACCTTCCTCTCAATAGCACCGAGGTGAAACGGATCCTTAGCGTGCTGCATGCCCGTGCCATTCCGAATATCGCCAAGCCGCAGCTACTCATGGACTTTTTGACTGATGCATACAACTTTGGAGGCTCTGTCGCTCTTTTAGCGCTCAACTCGCTCTTTGAGCTCATTCAAAAACACAACCTTGACTATCCCCATTTTTTTGCCAAGTTGTATCGCCTGCTTGGCGATGGTAGTCTTTTTGCATCAACTCATCGCGCGCGCTTTTTGCGTCTTCTCGATTTGTTCCTTACAAGCACGCATTTGCCTGGAACTATCCCGGCATCCATCATCAAACGCATGGCTCGTCTGTCGCTCTTCAGCCCCCCTGGTGCAATTATCGCCATCATTCCCTTTATTTATAACCAGCTCAAGCGTCATCCCACGTGCATGGTTATGATTCAACGCAACTCTGAAATCCAAGGCCCCGAGACTGATCTGTTTAATGCCGAGGAACAAGACCCTCTCAAAACTAGGGCGCTGGAATCTTCTCTCTGGGAATTGGAAGCATTGGGCAAGCACTACCAGCCCAATGTTAGTGCCCTAGCGCGTATTTTCAGCCAGCCTTTCCACAAGCCACACTACCAGCTGGAGCACTTTCTTAGCCACTCGTACGAAACGCTGTACTCCACACAACAAAAGCGCAAGGGCAGAGGAGGGGCTGCATTGGACTATGAGGAAATTAATGTGTTTGGGGATGGTTACCTCGATGGTTGGACAGTCTAGATTACCCCTCGTAAAGTATGTAACGATGCTTCAAAAAATAGCATGGAGAAAAATGAAGACGGCAAGGTCTTTGTGATGGCGATACTGAGGCCGCGGTATAGTGCCTGGGGTCCTTCCTGCTTGACGATTTGTGAGGCCACCTTGAAGAACCCATCGCGGCCTACCTGAACTCGTTTGCGCACCGTATCTAGAGGCATTACCATTGTTTTGGAAACTGCACCCGCAATAAACGATGCACTCATTATTTTTGGTATTGGCAACTGCTGAAAGTCAGCATTTTCACGGAGCAAAGAATAGATAGCGAAGAAGGATCCCATGTAGGGAACAATGCCTATGACTGCTGAGGAGGAGCCACGATAAAAGCCTCTGATTCCCTCTTTGTGCCATATCTCAGGTACAGCATGCATTAGTCTTTGAGTTATGGCGGTTGAGGCAGCTCCACGCGTTCTGAGCAGATCAAAGGGGTAGGTGGCGGCGCTGGAAACCATACCCGAGAATGCACCAGAACAAAACTGGCGGGCTGGCTCTGACCACTCTTTTGTGAAAGCCCACTGGCTGAGCTGCTTGTTGGATATGCGAAGCGACCCAAACTGGCATGCACTATAGGTAACATATAGCAAGCTTGCCGGCAGGTTCCCCTTCCAAAATGCGAGTATTCCTTCATTTTTGTAGGCGCTCGACACGATACCAGCCACCTTTCTCAAACTAAACGGCCCAGGCTGCACCTGAAGTCTGATTTTGACCAAATCAAGCGGGGCAACGATAGCTCGCGTCCCAAGTCCCGCAAACCCGCCACAGATGACACTTTCAATAGTTGTTATCTGCGCATCGCTGCTAATGTGATTTTTCATGGGTCCAGAAAATTTCCTCCTTACTGATGCAACCTCTTCTGAACAGTGATGGCAGCGCGATCTATGAGGTCGGAAAAACGCGAGTCTTGTGCAGCGTTAATGGGCCCATTGAAGCCAAGCCCAGAGATGAAATTCCCACTCAGGCGACGCTCGAAATCGTGGTGAGGCCCAATGTTGGGCTACCGGCAATCAGAGAAGCTCTGATGCAGGACGAGGTACACTCGTGCCTCCAAAGCATTGTTTTAAGAGAAAAAATCCCGAGAAGCCTTGTTCAAGTAGTTGTGCAGGTGCTTGAGGCGTCCAATGATCCCAACGACTTGGCCGCCGCAGTGAATGTCTCGAGTGTTGCTTTGGCAAACGCAGGCGTGCCTCTGAGCGGACTTGCTGTGGCCGTTAGCAGCATGGTTGTTGATGGAGAAGTGACTGTGACCCGCGAGAGTGCATTCAAGGCCACCTCCTCGCATGTTGTGGTGTTCAAGTTTGAGGGAGAGGCAGACGCGCGTGTTGTGCATGCCAAGAGTACTGGAAACTTTACAAAGGCCGAGTTTCTGGAAGTTTTGGAATCAAGCCAGGATAATGCGCTGCACGTTTATCTTGCCATGCGTGATACGTTGCAGAAAACGTTTGAGGATGGCACAAAATGGTGCTAAATATTTATTTTTAAAGGACTCTAATCGCCTAAACACTCAAAAAAACTCGTGCTTTTGCTCGACCTTGTCGGCAGCGTTCTTGCCATCCCCGGACGCAAATGTAGCGGCAACCATCAGTGGCAAGACGCTGGTCACTTCGGCGTAAACCTTGACGTTGGCGGCATCTGCCTTGATTTTACCCCACGAGATAGCCTCGTCGGGCCGGGCACCAGCATCGCTGCCGTCGTACTCCTGAGCGGTGTTGATGTATACGGCGTAGTCTGCGCCATTTCGCATAAGGTTTGCGTTGCAAATGTGGTGCTTGACAAGCCCGCCTCCCAGGATAATCATTCCCGACTTTTCGGCCTTGATTGCGATGCGGTTGATCTTGCGAATGTCTTCAACCAGATCGACCTTGAGAGCGTCTGGGCTAGTCTTGTATGAGTGGAAAAACAACATATCGCCGAGCGAGCCGTCTGTAAGAGCTGGGCAAAAGACAGGAATGTTGTTTTTGTGGGCCCAGTAAAGAACACTGTCCTCATTGTTGATCTCTTTTCCGAGCCTATCGATAACCTTGGAGGGAGTCCAATTAATGTCTGTAGATTGCTGTTCCTCAAACATCTTGTCCAGAATGGGCACGATCCAGTCCTCGAACTTGCAATAGTTGTCGTTGGGGACAATCAAGTTGCCGATACGGTTGAGGCCCTTGTCGCGGAGCTGCGACCCGGGCAGCGTAAAGTCTCCAACTTGAGTTGGGGCAAGACACTTGATGAGATCCTCCTCAATACCGCCACCGGTGGTGACAATGGCCGAGACCAGCTTGTGCTGCACAAGGTACTTGAGGGTGCTTCTCAAGCCGCTCGAGATGAGGTTGGAGGTGTAGCCCAAAAATACGGTTGTACGCACGTCCTCGCCGTCTTCGTTCTTGCCCTGCCACGTGCGCATCTCGTCAAAGATATCACAGGCTTTGGATACCGAGGACGCCTGGAACCCCATATTTTTCATGCCGTCAATGATGTCCCTGGCGGAGGCGTTTGTCTTTGACTTGTCGTTAAAGTCGATTCCGTCCACCTCTGGACCGTCGTAGGTGTCGCTGGGCTTAAGCACCGCATCTGTAGCAATATTAGGGGTGGTCATTTTAGGCGGAAAAAGTGCAGCTGTCCAAGATGACTATGAAGCCCGACGACGACAAGTGCTGGATCTGTCTGAGCTCGGAGGACGGGGGGGACTGGCGAAAGGTTTGCAAATGCAACCTGTGGGCGCATGAAGCCTGTATTCTTCAATGGGACCGGATCCAGGACGAGGGCAGCACAAGGTGCCCTCAGTGTCGCGCCCCCATCCACATTGAGGGGACGCGCTCGACTCTATTGGATATTGACACGATTTTGCACAATTTCTCCTTTTCCGTGCTGGGCGGCGCTGCTGTTTCAGTTGCTACGCGAATTATTCTATCTGATGTCGTGTACCAGGCCCTCTACGAGCACGGGGCCACCAGTGTACGTCTCATGTGCTCTTCAAAGCTTGCTGCCACGATTCTTGGCCCCCTCTGGACGGTCCACCGCCGCATGACGCCTCTCAATCCAGGCTTTTTCCACACTGCCCCACACTTGGTGCGGCCGTCGCTATCGCAGCTGATTCGCAGCACATTGCTTCCAATCATTCCTCTCTGGCTCTGCAATAGTAGTCCCTTTCTCAACATGGCTGCATTGGGGCTCGGAATCGTGTGCCTGCACACCCCCATGGTGGGGCCCCTCAAGGCGGCAATCGCGGTGGTAGCTGCAAAGCCCATCTACAGGGCTGTCTACAATAGATTGAGTGCCAGGTATCTGCAGTCGCTTGCGCAGCAAGTGTTTGAGCAGACCCAGGCTGACGAGTACACCGCGGCGGTGCAGCAGCTCGAACTTATCATTGACGAGGCCATTGACGAGCGCGGCATGCCGGTCGAGATACCGATTGAAGAGCAGGCCGAGCAGGCCGGCCAGTTCATGCAGGCCCTCGGGGATGTGGTTGCCATCCAAAACCAGCGAAATGGCGATTTCTTGCGGGGCGAGACCTCGCCATTTATCGACGTGGTCAACGCGCTGGCCACCCCGCTGTACAGCTCGCTCGTGGGGAAAGTGCTGGGCATGATCCCCGCTCTGGGCGGGATCGACGTCTTTTACCGCAACTTGGCCAGCATGTGTCTGCTGGTGGTCGGCCGCGACCTGTGGCGCCTATTGCTGGCCTCTAGGCGCGCCCGGCTGGAGACGCGGCGCCGCGTCCTCAACTACGGCGAGAGCAGCGCCTTTGACCGGCCACTCGTGCTGCAATGGCTCCTCAACATGTCAAACCCCCTCGTTCACCTGCGGCACCTGATCAACATCGACGTGAGGTTTGCGTGACCCTAAATTAAATACTAGAAACAAACGCAGCGAGTTTCCGGTCGAACTTGTCGCACCTGATGGGCATCTCGAGCGCGTAGAACGGGTTCTTGGCCACATAGTCCGAGTACAAGATGTGTATTTGGTTGAGCAGCTGGTCGACCTGCCGCTGGTGCCTATCGGTGACGACGAGCATCTTGACTCCTGTGAGGCTCTGGAAGCAGTGCATGTTGAAACTGGGTGCCTCAATCACCTTGATACCAGAGGAACCCGCCAGCGGGGATATACTGGTCGCCAGCGCGTGCACAGAGTGAAATGTGGATGCCAGGACGAGGTAGTCGTTCTGGTCGAGCTTTTGGAGCTCCCCGTCATAGTCCCTTTGAAACACCAGGCCCCCGGAGCGGTTCAAAATGTAGACGCTCTTGATCATATGATGAGTGAGCCCTGGCTCGCGACGAGAATAAAACTACTTTTTAGAAAACTGGGCCGCGATCTCAGTCGCTTTCTGAACCGCCTTGATGGTGGGGCCCCTGATGTTGCCGTCCTCGAGCTCGGCAACGCCGTTGATGGTGGTGCCCCCGGGGGTCATGATCTGCGACTTGAGAACCGAGGGGTGGCCGCCGTCCAGCACCATCTGGCCCGAGCCCTTGAGCACCTGGGCCGCGGCGTAGCGCGCAGTCTCGTAGGGCAGCCCCTGCTTGAGGGCACCGTCGATAAGAGCCTCCATAAACACATAGACAAACGCCGGGCCAGAGCCAAACAGAGCAATGCACACGTCCTGCTTGCTCTCCTCTACAGTGACATGCTTGCCCGACTGGGCCATGAGCCACTCCACGGCGTCCTGCGCCTGCCCAGGCTGCTCATCGTGGTAGGTCAGGGCAGTCATACCCTCGCCGACGCGCGCGGCGGTGTTTGTGGTGGCGCGCACAACGTACGCGTTGGGCCCGGCCAGCTCAGCGAGGGTCTCGATCTTGGTTCCGGCAAGCAGGCTCACGAGCACCACGGGCTTTGAGAATTTCAGGGCAGGGAGAACGTCCTTGGCCATGTGCGGCTTGACACCGAGGCAGATCACGTCCGAGGCATCCACGACCTCCTGGTTGGAGGAAACGACCTGGATGTCGCTTCCGTACGTCTCGCCGAGCTTTTTGCGAGAAGCCTCTGAGCGCACGCCGATAACGAACTTGGAGGGCGCCAGGCCCTCGCTGCCGCTCTTGACGCCGCGGATCGCCGCTTCGAGGATGGTTTGGCCGAGATTTCCGCAACCAATAAAGCCCAGAGTGTAGCCAGATTCGATAGAGGGCATGATGAGTGAGGTCAGAAGGGTTGAGGCTCTACGTGCTGGTCTTGGTGCTATCTAGATAGGTATTTTTTCAGCCAATTTCGTTTTTTTTTTCAAATCCAATCCCAAAATTCGTTCACAGTGCTCTTGAACACAATGGTTGCCAACACCCGTGTCGACGCAGCCTTGTCCATAGTCTGCCAGGACTGGGAGCCCTTGGGGTAGAGGTTGCGCCAGTTTTCGAGAATGCCGCGCACCTCTTCGGCCCAGGCCTCGCAACTGGGCCGGGTGATGATGGTCGAGCTCTGGGTGGAGGACCCCCACGTACCCCACGTCACGACGAGCTTATCGTCAAGCTTGCAGTTTGTATCTAGGCCAGTCTTTGGAGATACCGCAAAGTAGGCCGCTTCGTTGACTGCGTCGAGCTTGGGCCTCAAAGCGGCCCAATCCTCTGGCGTTATCAGGAGCTCCACAAAGGACTGCTGGTAGATTTTCCCGCCCGCTGGGCCCCAGCCAACCATCTTATCGAGCGAGTCGGCACCGTTTACTGCCGGCTGAGACGCGAGCGTCCACAGATCGCGCTCGTTGAACTGGATCAGCTCCTCCTGGATGAGCGAAGTCTCTGCGTTGAGCGGCGCATCTGCAAACGGAGTAACGTTGATTTCGTTGGTGATGTGCCTGATGAGCAGGTTCGCCACGTCCTTGGAGGTGTCGAGCGGGCCCCAGCTCGGGTTGGGCTTGCCGTCCAGGGCGCCATGCACAACCGGCCCGTAGCCGTCGAGCTCGCCAAACGCAGCACTGTCGGGGTCGGTGTATCTGCCGTTGGTAAAGTCGTCCCAGTTTTGGGTCTCCACTTGGTGGCCCAGCTCTGCGCACTGCACTATTGCAAGGACCGACTTTTCCAGGTTGAGGGTATAAAAGTGCACGCCGCGCACACCCCGCGACTGCAGCTTGTGGATCAAGTCGCACAAAACCTCAACGCCCACCTGCTTTACCTGCTCGTCGTCCTGCAGAGTTACTCGGTTCATCTTGTCGTGTACTTGCTGTGGGATGGAGGCACTGCTGAGCTTGGCACTGCGGACCAGGGTCTTGTAAGTGTTGATGGGCATCACCCCGGGAATAATGGGGATCTCGTCAAAGAGCCCCGTGGGGTGGTCTCGTAGCTGGCGTTCATACTCAAAGTACTTGTCGGCGTCGTAAAACAGCTGCGTGACAATGAACTCGGCACCATTGCGCACCTTTTTAACCAAAAACGGCAGGTCCTTGGCAACCGAGTGGTCCATTGAGGAGCCCTCGGCATGGCCCTCGGGGTAGCCGGCAACACCGATGCAAAAGTAGTCGCCGTACTTGGACCTGATCCAGGCCACCAAATCGGCAGCATTGTTAAAGTCGGTGCTGTATGCATAGTCGTTGCGCGGCGCGTCGCCTCGCAATGCCAAAATATTGACGAGGCCGTGCTGCTTGGCGCTTTCCAGGGTCGACTCGAGGATGGTTTGGTCCATGTTAGTGCAGGTCAGATGCAGCAAAACAGGCACAGTGAGCTCCTCATTCAATCGGGCCGCCAGCGCCAGCGACGCCTGGGCTGACGTGCCCCCGGCGCCCCAGGTCACCGAGATGAAGCGCGCGCCGGCGTCCTGAAGCCGCTTGGCACGAGCCACCAAGTTCTCTACACCCTTTTCGGTCTTGGGGGGGAAAAACTCGACACTGAAATAGCGATCGCCGCTCAAAACCTCTGTGATGCGCTTCATTATGGGGTTGTATGACTGATTCTCTATTTGTGAGCGATTTTGAGGTTGCAGCGCAGGCCCGCGAGCAGGAATCCTCGGATCAGTGCGATTTCGGGCTCAGCTACATCAACGAGATCGTCAGGGAAGCTCTCACCGCAGACCACTTGTGCGTGCTTGCCGAAGGACTCGGGATGCATAGGGTCGCCGCCTCCCTCCTTTTCTGCCTCGATGCCTCGGGTACGAGCAGATATGGGCCCCAGGTGCCGCCGTTTGGCCCCGAAAACCTCGTGCTCGTGGTCAATGCCCACGGTAGGGACGTGCAGCTTCTGGGAGACAGTATTGAGCAGCTCAAGGCTGCGCACCCGAGCGTCATGACCAGGGGTATTGTCGACATTAAGGCAGAAACCAATTCCACCAAGCGTAAAGACCTATACTCCTCGGGCGGTGTATTTGCAGTGAGCTCCCGCATCTTGACGGTGGACATGATCACGGCTACCGTGGACCTCAAAAAGGTCACTGGCCTCGTGATTCTCAATGCGCACACCGTCGGAGAGACCAGCAAGGAGGCGTTCATCGTCCAGTTGCTGCGCAACGTCAACCAGAACGCATTCATCAAGGCTCTCACAGACGTGCCGGGCAGGGTATCGCGAGGCATCAATGGCCTGTCAAACCGCTTGCAAGCACTGGGCGTGAACCAGGTGTCGCTATGGCCGCGCTTCCGATTCGAGGTCTCAGAGTGCCTGGGCACCCGCCACCTCGAGGAGGTTATTTTGGAAATGGACCCTCAGACTATCGACATTCAGGGGTTCTTGCAAGATATTATCCAAAACTGTATCTTTCACATTAAAAAGAGCATCAAAAATATCGACACCGAGTCGTGGACAGTAGACGCCGCATTCTCCAGCGACCTGCATAGGCTCATTCGTATACAGCTCGAGGGTGTGTACCACAAAATAGGCGCAGAGGCCCGCCAAGCGGTCGCAGACCTCGACCAGCTGCAATTCTTGCTTCATACTCTGTGCAACTCGCACCCATGCGACTGGCACCTGCAAATGGAGGGAATTAAGTTGGCCTGCAGCCAAGGTCCCAGACCCTCGCTGTGGCTCACTCTAGCTGCGTCCGATGCACTCAGCGATGCCTCGCTAGCACGCGTTCACTCGGGAGATGTGCCCGCAAAATGGTTGATTTTGATGGACCTCCTCAGGGAGCTCAAGGGGAAGCGAGTCCTCGTTATGTGCACATCCGCCTTTACCCAAAATAGGCTTCGTGAGTTGGTTCTATTGCAGGAGGATCTTGCAACCCGTCTACAGCTGGTGCTCAATTCAAAGCTCAAGCAAATGACCAGGACCAGCAAGTCTATTGAGGACCGCCCCACCACGCCCCAGGCACAAGTTCAAGCTCAGGCTCAAGCCCAGACCAGTTCCAATGCGCCTCCTACCAAACGCCGGCGTGTACGAGGAGGCGGGGCTACTGCTCCCGTTGTACAACCAAGAGAAGAGAGGCCCGAACTTGCCGTGGAGTTTGAGGAGCCCGATAGAGGCACGCATTTCTTTGAGGAACAGCCTGTCTTCTCAGTATACCAAAAGGACGGCGTGCCCACATTCGACCAGGGCTTTAGCCCACACTCTGCCGGAGGGGAAATTCTGTTTTGCAGGTACAATGCACCAGAGGTGCTTGAAAAATTCAGGCCAGAAAACGTTATCATGTTTGAGCCAGACCTCCGGTTTGCGCGCGAGCTTGAAATCTATCAAAAAGTCCACGGCGATATCACAGTGCACTTTATGTACTACCAGCGCTCGGTGGAGGAGCTCATCTACTTGACCTGTCTTCGCAAAGAAAAGGATGTCTTTACCAATCTCATCAGGGAGAAGGGAAACATGGCCATGCACATCAACGACCACCAGTTTCACCGCAAGGGCGAGGGCGAGCTCCGAGTCGTCAACACGCGGCTCGCAGGCGGCCAAACCCGTACTCAGGTGTTTACAGAGCCCGAGAAAATCGTTGTGGATGCGCGAGAGTTTATGAGCGACCTACCATATCTGATTTGGAAACAGTCTATTGACGTGATTCCGCTGACCCTAGAGGTCGGAGACTACATTCTTACGCCGGACTGCGTCGTAGAGAGAAAGTCCATCTCCGACTTGTTGAGCAGCTTCCGCGACGGCCGTCTTTTCGAGCAGTGCATCAAGATGTTCAAGCACTACAAGCAGCCCGTCTTGTTGATTGAGTTTAGTGGCGACAAGGCGTTCTCATTTGACCAGTTCCGTGAAGTCAACAAGGCTGCCGCGTCCATTGTCTATGAAAAGCTCGCGTGCGTGATGCTCCTGTACCCCAAGCTGAAAATTATCTGGTCCCAATCCCAACGGCACACGTCTGAAATTTTCCAGAAAATCAAATTTAGCCAGCCGCAGCCAGACCCCAGCCATTGCGCTGAAGTTGGGCGCAAGGTCATCATCAACAGTGCGGCAATGGATGTTCTTCGTGCGATTCCAGGTGTGACGCCGCAGAGCGCCGAGAAGATCGCAGAAAGGCTCGACAAGCTGTCAGATCTCGCAGATATGTCTCAAACAGATTTGGCAAACCTGGTGGGTCCAGAGAGTGCGCGTCAAATTACAGAATTTATGGATCGCCGCCTTTAATGTGGGCCCATTTGGCCGCGACCTCTGTGGCCGCGTGATCCATCCTTTTTCAGTTTAACAGGAGTTTCTACACAAAGAGTCGTACAAATGCTCAAAAAACAACGCCCACGTCAACTTGCAGCTTTTGCTGTTTCAGTTTCGGCGTCGGTACCAGAGACTTGCATGCAGGTGCTGCGGACAGCAAGCTCGGCAAAATTTTAGTTGTGGGTCAAGCCGCATCGAGGCAGATCATGGTCGCCGCCCGAAGCTGCCAATTGCTATTTAATATTTTTATTTATAACCGCGTGTTTAGAACGCGTCAATCTGCGTTGACAAAGCCCTTGCATTAATGAGGTATACGCGATTAGATAAATAGGCACAAGGACGTGAGGCCGTGACACAGTTTTTTTTGGACCTAGCGTCAGGACTTGCATCTCACCACACATGTCTGGAAGGGCAAAGAAGAACGTGCGTTTCCCCGACGAGCGAAGCCTGAGCCAAAGTCGCGAGGCCTCTCCACAGTACGATGAGGAGCCGGACTATTTCACACTGCGGCCGGCCGAGGAGCATTCTGATGATGATGATGATAGCGACAACGAAGTCAGAGTTCAGACACGCACAAACACATGGCAGAACCGCAACACAGCTGCTCCCGCGGTGCCTGGCTTCAGTGTGACACCTCCTCCCGAGAATGCAATCTCGGGATTTGGCGATTTCGGGGACCTCGGTAACGCCGGTGGCCTTGCTCCCGGAGCTCAATTGCCTAGCGATATTTCAGACCCCGTTGGAGACGAGATGGAGGCGCGCCGCCAGCGCCTTTTGAGCACCCTAACTGCCCAGCAGCGCAAGATGGCACGTCAGTCGTTCAGCAGTGTACCAGGAAGCCCCGGCGAGAGTCCGCAGGGCAACAATGGGGACATTCCGCTGCGCACACTCGTGTCTGGTGTCGAGCAGAGACTGGAAGAACTGCAGCACCACCACCACCACCACCTTGACCCGAGGGAAGATTCGAGCGACAAGACACTCAACGACAAGAACTCGGACGAGAAGGTGCCCGAGCCGGAACAGCAGGGGAAGAATGCGACCGAGAAAGAGCAGGAAAAGCCCGATTTGACCCAGGTTACCAGCCCCGACCTGGCTCGTATACAAGCCGAGGAGGTTGCGCGCCAGCTGGTCCAGGCCCATGGCATCCACACCAGCGCCGGGGCCAAATCCAAGGCTCAAGACAATGACGGCTTTGTTGTGAACCCGGCTTTTCTCGAAAAGGCCGGCGAGCTGGACAATGAAGCCGAGCCACCTCGTGAGGACGCCGAGGCCAATCCTAATACCAACATGGAGATGGAGGTTGGCGGGAAGCTAGCAGACGAGGAGCTCCCTCCCGAGCGCGTTCGTGAGGGTATTTTGGGCTCGCTTCTTCGCCTCTACGCCGAGCGTGACGCAGAGATGAAATCGCAGGCTTCACTGGGCACTGGGTCTGGCTACACGCCACTCACAACTCCAGGCGGTAGTCCGCTACAGAGCCCATCCGTGACACCACCCCCGCTCAGTAGAGCCGGCTCCTCGCGAGATTCGCTGTATACCGTGTCCACTGCAAATACCAACGCCGCCAGCACTAGTGGGCATAAAAAAAAGAACGCTCTTCGCCCGCCGGCGTTTATGCGCGCTACCTCAGCAGAGGATGTGCTGGGCCGCTCCACAAAAGACCGGCGACAGTGGTATGACAAGCACTCCAAATCCAAGAGCTCTGCATCGGCTGGCTTTGCTGCCCTGGCTTCAAACTCCCTGTCTGCCGGCGCAGCCAGCGCTCCAAACTCTGGAGAAAATACTCCTCAAAAAAAGGACAAGAAGAAAAAGAATTTCATGCAGCTTCCCATGCCACACGAGCATTACGCCAAGCAAGCCGCAAAGCGCAAGCGCCGTGCCCAACTAGAGGCAGAGCAGGCCCGCATCACAATTCACATTGCGGATCTTCTCCAGCGCCAGCGATTCATTTTGCGATTCGGCCGCGCATTGATGCTCTTTGGTGCGCCCAGCCACCGCCTTGAGGAGTATCTTCGCGTGACTGCGCGCACTTTGGAAATTGACGCGCAGTTCTTGTACATGCCAGGCTGCATGCTGGTCTCTTTTGGCGATGCAACTACACACACATCTGAAACCAAGCTGCTCAAGGTGTCACAGGGGCTTAACTTGACGAAATTGGACGCTACTCACCTCATTTTCAAAGAGGTCGTGCATGGACTGATGGAGATCGAAGAGGCAGGCCAGCGCATTGACCAGCTTTTGCAGGGCAAAAACCAGTACCCTGCTTGGATGACGATCCTCTTTTTCGGACTCGCTACAGGGTTTTTGTGCATTTTTGCATTCGGCGGCTGGTGGACCGACCTGCCGGTCGCAATGCTTCTCGGGTCCACGGTTGGTTTCCTACAAATTTGGGTCGCTCCTCGCTCTGACTTGTATGCCAATGTGTTTGAGGTCACTGCCTCGGTTCTCATCTCGTTTGTAGGCCGTGCCCTTGGCTCGATCAGGCCTTCAAGTCCCATTTTCTGCTTTGGCGCTATTGTTCAAGGTGCTCTGGCCCTCATTCTGCCTGGCTACATTATCTTGTGCGGCTCGCTTGAGCTGCAAAGCAAGAACCTTGTGGCAGGCGCAGTGCGTATGTTTTACGCGATTATTTATTCCACGTTCCTTTCATTTGGCATCACTCTAGGATCTGCTATCTACGGCTGGATTGACGGTTCCGCCATCAATAGCACTGCCTGCAGCTCTCACACCGCAATCGACAACAGGTTTAAGATCCTTTTTGTCCCTCTAAGTGCAACCTTCATGTCTTTGGTTAACCAGGCAAGCCTCAGGCAACTACCGACAATGGTACTCATTGCTTGTGCTGGCTACACTGTTTTGTACTTTGTGCAGACCAAAATTGCCGGCGCATCTGCGTTCACCAGTGCGTTGGGTGCTCTAACTATTGGTCTACTGGGCAATTTGTATTCACGCGTAGGCCATGGCCTCGCGTTTGCTGCCATGCTTCCTGGTATCTTTGTGATTGTGCCGTCAGGTGTGGCTGTGCAAGGCTCACTCATCTCTGGTCTGAGCCTGGCAGAGACAATCACCAAAAAGAATGGCACCAACAGTACCACTACGAGCACCACATCGGCAGTGACTTCGTCAGGCTCCGTGAGCGATCTAGGCGGCACAATGACTCAAGTCGCAGTTGGAATCACCGTCGGATTGTTTGTTGCGACGCTCGTCGTGTACCCGCTTGGTACTGGAAGCAAAAGGTCGGGCCTGTTTACGTTCTAGGGGTGCCCTTCATTTCTTGCATATATACATTTAGAAAAATATCCAAACATCCTGAATGTTAAAAAAAAGATGACAAAGACGAGATTCGAACTCGCGCATCCGAAGATACCAGGGAACTTGAAGGATTTAAGCTGAGCCTAAACCTGGCGCCTTAAACCACTCGGCCACTTTGCCAGAGAGTTCGAGATTTTTTCGCCTGGGTATACTGAATCTGATGGAAGCTCAAATTTGACGCGCATTTTTGTTTAAATATTTGCCATTTTTGTCTACTTTATCTGGACTATTTCAAGCAAATTACAACCATGTCATGCTTAGTCATCATGTCGCCAACTACTACTGTACTACTGAATACCACAACGAGAATCGGCAAAACTAAATACCTAAACAGACAAATTCTAACAAATTTTAGCAGAAAATCAGCGTAGAGCCCGCTTCCCGCATCATCGAGATGCGGTCAAATTAAATTCTCAACAAACATGATCAACGTAGTATTCGAAAGGTTTTGCCATATATATATATATATATATGGCAAAACCTTTCGAAT